>SJYC01015746.1:0-46506 GCA_006408675.1 Madoqua kirkii
CCCAGGAAAGGGAGAAAAGGAAAGAGACAAGGAATGTCCAGATGCTGTACATCCTCCAGAGAAGCCCTATGGCACACCCCAAGTCCTTGAAGGACAAGACACGAGGCAAATGCCTGATCCATAGACAGGCGGGGCACTGGGCCAAAGAGTGTCCGAACCATGACAAGTCTCCTAGAACAGCTTGCCACAAATGGCATCAACTGGGGCATTGGGCAGCACTTTGCTCTTGGCACCCAAGAGCCTCACAGTGAAGTGCCAAGCCTTCCCTCACGATGGTTCAAGAGGACTGAAGTGGCCCGCTCCAGCCAGCCCGCCTGTCACAGACAACCATCATGGGCTGGAGCCAAGGGTACAACTAGATGTGGCAGGCAGGTCTGAGAATTTCTTGGTTGACACAGGGGCTACCTACTCTGTCTTGATCTCCTATTCCGGAGCCTTATCCTCCCAAACCTGTACCATTCTGGGTGCTACAGGAAAAGCAACTACTAAAAGATTCACCCGAGCACTTCTTTGTTGCTGGGATGGACAAATATTTTCCCACCAGTTTCTGGTGGTCCCTGAGTGTCCTACTCCCTTACTGGGAAGAGATATACTCACGAAACTGGGGATCACCCTTGTGATGGGAAGCTTTTCAGCCCCTAGAGCCCTGTAGCTCCTGGTTACTACTGAAGAACCCATTACACTTTCAATAGAGAGGGACCAAAAACTAGGGGAAGACAAAATTAACCCCTAGGTGTGGGAACAGGGGATTCCTGGATGAGCCCACCAAGTTGAACCGGTCACCACTGTCCTCAGAGATCCCACTCGATTTCCTAACTGGAAACAATACCCCCTCAGCAGAAGGCTCGGGAGGGACTACAGCCTTTAATAAATAAATTCCTTACTTGTGGGCTATTGGTCCCCACCAGTTCGCCATGTAACACCCAAATCCTCTCAGAAAAGAAAAAGGATGGAACCTGGTTAATGGTTCAAGATCTCCGGATCATAAACGAAGCTGTAGCCCCCCTTCATCCCACAGTACCCAATCCCTATGCAGTCTTGGAAGAAATCCCACCCAGGGCCAAGTGGTTTACAGTCTTGGATCTCAAAGAGGCATTTTTTTGCATACCACTGGCTAAAGGATCCCAACATCCTTTTGCCTTTAAGTGGGAGGCCCCAGAAGAAAAACACCAATATACGACTTGGACAGTATTACCTCAGCGGTTCAGAGATAGCCCCCCCCATGTTTCAATAGGCCCTTAGCTAGGATCTCCTAGATCTGGACCTGGGACCTAACAGGAAAACATTACAATATGTAGATGACCTACTAGTCTGCTCTCCAGATGAGAAAAGTGCCCAACAACATGCAATTCAGGTTCTAAACTTTTTGGCACAAAGGGGATATAAAGTCTTCTGTGCTAAGGCACAGATGGTTGAGACAAAAGTCACTTACCTAGGAGTTCAGATTACACATGGGTCCAGGAGGCTGTCCTCTGATCGGTACAAGGAATCTTCCAGTTGCCCACGACTCGAAAACAATCGTGAGCTTTCCTGGGGCTAACTGGGTATTGTAGACTTTGGATACCCAACTATGGTCTAATTGCCCAGCCCTTATATGAAAGCTTAAAGGGACAGGATGATTCAATCCCACTGATGTGGGGAACTCCTCAAAAGAAGGCAGAGGCTGCACTAAAACAGGCCTTAACTCAGGCACCTGCCTTGAGGTTGCCAGACCCAGAAAAAGCATTCCAACTTTATGTCCATGAAAGAGAGGGAATAGCCTTGGGAGTGTTAACTCAAAGGTTGGGATCTGAGCCCCAGCCTGTAGCTTATTTATCTAAAAGGCTTGATCCAACCACCCGAGGCTGGCCTCCCTACCTTTGAAATCTTGCAGCTACTGCAATCATGATAGAAGATGCTTTAAAACTCTCCTTTGAGGGCAAACGATTTTTACCAGCCACTAAGTAAAACAACTCCTAAATGGGAGAGGCCATTTATGGATGTCTGATCAAATAATCCTCAGATATCAAGTAATGCTGATTGAAAATCCAGGCCTCACTATATCCCCTTGTGAGGTTCTTAACCCAGCTACCCTCCTGCCTACCCCTGAGGTCTCTCTTCCTTTCATTCTCGTCTAAAAACCTTGGACCACTAGACAAAACCCCGAGAGAGGTTGTGAGAAGATCCTCTGACCAATCCTGAGGAAATCTGGTACACTGATGGAAGCAGCTCTGCCTTAGATGGAAAAAGAAGAGCCGGGTATGCAGTAGCCTCCAATTTTGAGACCACAGAGGCTAAGCCTCTGCCACCAGGTCAACAAGCTACAACGTGCAGTGCCAGTTCAACAAAGATATAAAACTACAGCCAACCATGGAAAATAACACTCACCCTTATATGGACCCCGCTATAAGGACTCTGAGGCTTGAGACTAGCAAGAGGGAGAGGCCCAATGCCCCTTGCCATCCCAGTTCAGCATGAAATAGCCAGAGAGACCTTGACACCCCTATTCCCAAAGAATTGGGCCTCCCATCTCTTGAGGGAGGAATGTTAGGTAGTTAGAATAGAATACAGGAGTCCAAATGGTGGTGGCTAAAAGACAAGGAAGGGAAAGGCCCGTGAAAATAGAACAGAGGAAGGTCAAAGGAAGGTCCGAGGACCGGAGTGAGGACTTCAGGTAGAACAGACTGCACTCCTGGCTAAGCCCAATTTGCACAGGGCGGGCCCAGGGGGAAGAAAAAACATAAACAGAGGAGCCGGAGGGCTCACGCGCTCTCTTTCCCACATGCTGGGGTGCTCTCCTCTTCACATCTCTGGCTCGACCTGCCCTCACGCCTCAAAGATGGATTTTCCTGCTATTATCTAAATAAAATAGAGCTGTCACACTGAGCCGTAACACTGACTTGTCTAAGAGCTATAACACGGTCCATTTGAGACCTGAGAGCTGTAACACAGTCTGTCTAAGACCCGAGAGCTGCGACACGCCAAGGGGGGTTTTAATGTCCGTCACCCCAAATCTCTGCTGTGACAAAACAGAACCGAGGAGCATACGGTCGCCTGACAATGGCATTCAGGCTTTGACGACAGAAATATCTGTAGAGGTGTGGTTAACTGAATTTTGGTAAGAATGCGTGGATGCTAAGTTGCTTCAGTCGTGTCTGACGCTTTGTGACCCCATGGACTGTACCCCGTCAGGCTCCTCTGTCCAACGGATTTTCCAGGCAAGAATACTGGAGTGGGCTGCCATGCCCTCCTCCAGGGCATGGTCTCAACCCAAGGATTGAAACCACTGTCTCCTGCATTGGCAGGTGGGTTCTTTACCACTGATGCCACCTGGGAAGGCCCCTGGTAAGAATAATGCAATATAACTTTAAAAATAATGTAATCATATTTTAAACATAGCATGGAGACTTGCTGTCTAAAGGAATTCTAAAAGGAGTGGCTAAGTAGGGGAAAATGCCAGGTCTTTTTGCAAGCTAATAATGTACTCACATTAGAGCCCCTTTATCTTATTGTTGTAAATTTTAATGTTGAATTTACCAAATACACATAGACACAGACACACAGAAAGAGAAAAAGGGAAAGAGAGAAAGAAAAAAAGGAGAGGAAGAGAACAGACTGTTTTAAAATACTATTTGTCTGAAATATGAGAGACAAGTTTAGAAAGATCTAATCAATAGCAATTTTTTGTGGGTCTCTAATAAAATCCTGAGATAAATAATTTTGTCTTTCAGTTTTAAAATAAGAAATTGAAGAAGTGAACAAATACACAAAGTAAATTCAAGCTTGAGCAAGAATGGTTTCAAATCAGTTGAAAGTGCTTTTCAAGTGGCTTCCAAGCACTTACTGTTTCTCCATACCAAAAAAAAAAAATCTAAAATAAATTTAGACTTTTGTTTTGATATGCTACCTTTAAAAAAACAGGTGGTAAAATGGGCTTAAAACTTTCATGGCTTAAAAATCAAATAAGACTAGCAGCTGTATTGTGCTTTTGTTTGAAATACTATATTCACCTGCCTTTATTTAAAGCCCTGAGCATCTGCCTTAAGCACTGAAGTTTCAGAAGAAAGCTTTTGTTTTTGAATTTTAGAATGCATTGTACATAAATACATTCCTGGTCAGCTGTCCAGATGAGAGCAGAAGGAAGGATCCTGCTAAACGCTCAAGAGCAACGATTCTGTGTTTCCAAAGTGAGCCTGTTTTGCTTACAGCCAAAGCAACAGCCCTGAAATATTCCTCACCCTCTCGGCTACTTTCCTCCACTCTTCAGAGGCTCCCACCAACGCAATGCTTCCCATAATGAGCCTGGGACAAGGCAGGGTGGGAAACTCTGGGTTCACAGCTACCGGTTGAGGGTACTTTACCTGTCTCATTTCCTTCCTCCATTTCCCTAACTTCTGCTGACAGGCAGCCACCATCGTGATGGCTCTGCTAAACCTCTATTTCAGCAGTGAAACATCAGGGGGATAAATTATGCAAACAAACACGGGTACACAAAAATATTCTCTTAGCTGAAACAGCTGGGGCCTGACTGTACTTCAGAATTCAAAGCCTGATCATACTCTAGAAGCACATACTTTCACAAATTCTCCCAGACAAGGTTAGCAGTCCATAACACACATTAATATTTCTATTTCTACAATGACTATGAATGTTCTATTAAGTGTGATAAATAACATCCTCACATCATCCAGAGTATTTTTTTTGCAATAAATGACTGTGCTGCAAATTTAGGGGAAAAAATTCAGTTTTGTATTTTTTATTTGAGAATTGTGATTTTGGACTTGTACATTCCAAAAGTTAAATAAATCAAATTAAAATTAAATAAAATACTTAAATTTTCTATGTCATGGTAAGTACAAAGATTCATTCCAACACAGAAACATTAGGATTGGATTCAAAGATTCAACAGTCTAATTTTAATCATTAAACATTTATGTAGCATGTGTATTTCATGATATCTATTTTATAGTAAACACTTCATCAGTACCATGGCTACAGTATAAAGAAAATAATGAAAGGCTGAAATTTCCTTGCACTTTTTAAATAATCAAAAGATGTGTATAAGAGACAGCAATACCCCCTATCTCCCAGACAAGGTTAGCAGTCCATAACACACATTAATATTTCTATTTCTACAATGACTATGAATGTTCTATTAAGTGTGATAAATAACATCCTCACATCATCCAGAGTATTTTTTTTGCAATAAATGACTGTGCTGCAAATTTAGGGGAAAAAATTCAGTTTTGTATTTTTTATTTGAGAATTGTGATTTTGGACTTGTACATTCCAAAAGTTAAATAAATCAAATTAAAATTAAATAAAATACTTAAATTTTCTATGTCATGGTAAGTACAAAGATTCATTCCAACACAGAAACATTAGGATTGGATTCAAAGATTCAACAGTCTAATTTTAATCATTAAACATTTATGTAGCATGTGTATTTCATGATATCTATTTTATAGTAAACACTTCATCAGTACCATGGCTACAGTATAAAGAAAATAATGAAAGGCTGAAATTTCCTTGCACTTTTTAAATAATCAAATGTAATTTGAGAACCTGGGTGGCGTGAAGCAGATTGTTTTCAATCAAACAAGATTAGATCTATTATATATTAAATGATTATTCTGAAAAGTTACTCAAGACATTTTCAGTTGAGTGCAAGATTTCTAATTTTATTCTTAAATACACATAACTAATTTAACACATAACTATTTATATGCATAAATAATTAACAGGACCACTATAAGGTTTAGATGAGATACAGACACTTACGTACTTTACAGACTGCAATATAAATGTATGATGGTATTATAACTGTTCAAAAGAAGTCTTCTTCCAGCATCAAAAAAAGTTATTATATAAACTAGTTAGACTTATAAACCGATTTCAGCTTATGTGTTGTCCCTCAAGAGTAGAGGGACGGTGTTTAAAATCAACAGCAATTTAGTAACAAAGAAACCAAACAAACAGAAAATTCAGCCAGTAAATTACGTTTAACTGAATATTTGAATTAGGCGAGTGCCTACCATTGCAAATCCAACATCAGCTTTCTTTAATGCCGGGCCATCATTTGTACCATCACCAGTAACAGCTACCACCTGGCGTTGTTCGGAAACAGTGCTGTCAATTATACCTGGAATAAAAGTACTTGTGCTGTAAAAACGATTTGTTTAATTTAATGGTGATTCTGTAGGATATACCTTGACTGGCTAGTTATATAGACTCAAAGTTCAAAATAAATAATTAAGCATAGAGAAATGGAAACTGCTGAGATGTTGGGCAAAGAACAACTCCAGAAACTGTTGTATTAGCGATTATATCCTGTTTTACTCACTGAGAATAAACACAATCCACCTAAGGTATCAACAGGAAATGTATTTAGATTTTACTGGAAAAGATGACATCCATGAGTCAGTCTATTATTCAGTATCTGTTACTATTTTAGGAAACAACGCATTTCTGTATCAAAAAATTGTGGAAAATTGCAAAACCTACTCACCTTTAACCAGTGTATGTTTGTCAGTAGGAGATGATCTTGCAAGCACTCGAAGCTTTGGCCAAATCTTGTCTATCCGCTCTTGCTCAATCTATAAATTTTCGTCAAAGTTAAAACATGCCCAAGCCTAGTTTTCTAATTCCAAATTAGCTATCTAGCATTTCTATCAGTGGTTCTCAAAGGATGGTTACCAGACCAGCAGTATCAGCAACTCCTGGGAACTTGTTAGAAATGGAAATTGCTGAGCAAGATCCAAGGCCTAGCTGATAAAGATACTGTGAAGTGGGACCTAGTAATCCATGTATTACACAAAGCTCTTTAGGTCACTCTGATTCAGATCCAAGTTTGAGAACAACGTTATATATATTATTACAAGATTAAATTTTGACCATCTCCCCACTGCCTATGAACATAAAAATTCCTTAGCATAAGTAGCGCAGAGTTTGGGGCCTTCTAAAATATGTTCCATGGAAACCTGTTCAAAATCATCTCCCCTTACTGGCTTACACATACTGTATTTCTTGGGCCTGGACTGAAAAAAAGAACCGCTCATTCCCTTCAAGGCAAATTTCTTTATCACTTCTTCCCTCTATTTCCTAAAATGTTTTGTTTCTTGGGGTGAGGACTGCACCTTTCCAGGCGTGATGCCTAACACACACTGCATATTCAAAGTGTATTTGTTGAATGAAATTCCTAATATACTAAAAATATAGCAGCTTAAAAAGTAAAACACCCTTACCTCTCCTTTTTCATTTCGTATTCTCCTGTTGAAATCTTTACCTTCTAGGCAAAGAAAATCTTCTCCAGGATGTAAAATACCACATTTGGTGGCAATAGCCCGAGCAGTATTAATATTATCACCAGTGACCATCCGCACAGTAATTCCAGCCCTCTGACATTTCTTTATTGCATCTGGTACCTGGTTAATGTGGAAAAAATTCGTATCATGAAAATTAGAGTATTTCCAGGATGGGGAAAAAATCCCACTGAACAAAATATAGATTGCCTCACAGTCCCACAAATGACGACCTTCATTTCATCTCAAGATATTAAACGCTTCTTGTAGTATGCCCAATAACCTCTTCCTTCCTTTTCCACTGCCACAGTCCTAGTTTAGGCTTCACTTTCAATTGTCATTTGACTTAACTTGCTTGCATTATTCATTTGCCAAAGGCCTTTCCTAGCGCCTTCCCCCGGGCAACCAATAGGCAATTCTTTCCTGGTTGGCTTTCTACCTTTCGGGTTCTACTGCCCAGACATCAGCATATACTGTTGGTGTTCTTGAGGTAAAGAGAGACTCACTTTCCACCCACTCTTTATTTTTTAAAAGGGTCATCTCTCCTATTCTAGAACCTCCAACCACCATCTACGTGCTAATTACTTTCAGAGCTACATGTTTTTCCCAGCTCATTCTGAGAGCTGGCTTCTTAGTCATACCAGAAAAGCAGACATCAGAATGTGGGTGTCCAAAAGGAAAACTATGCTCTCTATCTAATAGAAACCTAACGATGATCTGACCTCCTCCATCTCCCTTACCCTCTACATCCTTAAGGGCCAAAGAATCCTGCAGATTGGACCTCAAACCTTCCCTGCACTTCCTGTCACCATGCTTGTTGCCCGAGCTATTGCAAAAGCTTTTTTTTTAAATGGCATCCCTGTGTTTATGTTCGTTTCCCCTTTAAAATGTCTGATATACCTGACAATAGAGTTCTTTTTCTAATACACTTTCTTAAAAATACATGATGATTACTCAACTGTTATACTAAAAACCACAAAGTTCTCAGTATAATAGAGTATCACACTTGAGCTTCAGAATAGTTTCCTAGTAGATAAACAAGGATTTACTGTATAGTACAGGGAACTATCTTGTAACAACCTATAATGGAAAAGAATAAAAAAAGAAAAAGATGTATAATCGAATCACTTGGCTGTATACCTGAAACTAACACAGTACTGTAAACTGAATCATTTCAATTAAAAAAAAAACAAGTTGACCAAATACTGTACTACTTGACACTCTTACATTAAAAAAAAAAGTTTAGATAAAATTGAAAATTTAGTTGGGTGCACTGTATTTTATCTGGGAACCCTACTCTAGATCTAACTACCAGTTTACAGGGAACAGAAGGAAAGCACTCAGCAAAATCTGGAATGTAGAAAACTCCCCAGGACACACGCCCTTCTACAAATAATCTGCAAAAATATGACAGTGTATTTGCTGATTAGAAGAAAATAAAACTATTTGTTCTTTGATGGATAATCTGAAAGAATGGAAAAGAGAGGAAACCTAGAGATGCTCTAGGTGAAGACTTTGAGGGGCATGGCAATAGATTTAATGTGTGCACTGGGTGATTCTGATTTGAATACACACTTGTGGTATAATTTAGGAAATTTTTAAAATAATGAATATTCAGGAATTATTGTTAAAAGTCTTAAGTATCATGACTGTGTCTCAGAAAAGAATTAGAAAATAAAAATAGCTTCCAAGATCTAAATTTTTTTCTATTATACACTTTATGTATAATTTTGGGGTCTCTGCTTCTGAGGTTCCCTTTGCCTAGAAAATCCTTTCCTGTTCTTCTCTACCCAGAAAATCTGTGATGATCCTTTCAGAACAGAGGTTGCAAATACAAATACCCAGAAGGCCATGCAGGTTTCAGAAATGAGGAAAGCAGGCTAAGAAAGTGATGATTGGTCTTGATTAAAGCTATGTGGCAAATGGTATTTAAGAGAGCAAACTAAATTATTAATAGTCTACTAATCACCACATACATCCACTTAGAACTCACAAGTTACCTCCAATTTTATAGAGAAACTGAAGAGAAGCCAAATATCTTTTTAAAGCACCTATGCATATGCAATCAAGCTGGATTTAGTCCAGGTATCTAATTAATCAGGATTCTCTACACGAGGACTGTACGGTCCAGGAGACGCACTCTGGAAAGCCACCTCCTGTTACACCGTCTCGCTCCACTGAAGGCACTCATCCGTCTCTCGCTATTGAAGAAACGAACCGCCACTTTCATGTTAAGAAAAAAATAAACCTATCAACCTCAGTGCCAAGAACACAAAATGAGCAATACATCTTCCAAAGGACAAAAGTTGAAAGAATCCTGATTTAACATTGTATTTAGATGAGATTTAAGCCATAAATCAATGCATAAAACTTTGAACGGTTTTCCTTTGACCAAAGTTTGGCAAACGCGATTTATCTGGATGTTTCAAAAGCATCTGACACTCTAGAACTCCAAGCTGAATTTACCTTCATTTCTAAATAGGCAGCACTGTCTCTTATTACATTGGTAATACCATCTACCAGCCACGCCGGTATGCAAGCTGAAGAGCGATTCCTACTCCTCCACAAGAGTTACTAGGAGATAGTTCTGTCCCAAGTCTCTAGCTATACATTTTCCTCAAGAGATTCTCTTGCCTACTTCACCTGAAGGCTTCTAGTTCCAAATGCTTCCTTGACATATACTGGCTCTTTCGGACACCTCCACAACGTCGGATAGATATATCCAAATCCAACATATGAATATCTAGCGGTTCTACCTCCATTTCCTTTGAAATCAAACTTTTCCTTCCAACTTCCCTGGCACAACTGAAGTACTAAGCATGATCACCTCTTGTTTGAGATCACTGCAATCAACTCACTGGGTTCTCTGTGTCAATTTCTCTATTTCTCACAGAGTACTCCATGTACAATTTTAACATGAATCATGTCACTTCCCAGCCTGAATTTCTTCAATGACTTCCCACTGCATTTCAGAATACAATTCAGAGCCCTTACTGCCTGGTAAGGCCAAAGATAATCTTATCTACTCTTTCTTGTTCAGGCTTACAGCCACACTGCCCTCCTTTCTATCTTCAAAAAACTAAATACTTCCTGCATAGCTCAGTTGGCAAAGCATCTGCCTGCAATGTGGGAGACCGGGGTTCAATATCTGGGTCAGGAAGTTCCTCTGGAGAAGGAAATGACAACCCACTCAGTATTCTTCCCTGGAGAATCCATGGACATAGGAACCTGGCAGGCTCCAGTTCATGGTATTGCAAGAGTCAGACATGACTTAGCGCCATCTTTTTTCTTGCCTTAAGGCTCCTGTATTTTTTGTCCCCTTTCCCTGGAATACTGTTCTTGCAGCTACTTAACATGGTTGGCTCACTGCTAGCCACCAGAGCTCAGCTTAAATGTTAAATCCCTGGAAGTCTTTCACGTGGGGCCTCTGTTATCTTTACCACTCTGTGCATATCCTTTATAGTCCTTACTTCCCTTGTACGAGTCAGAGCTGATGCCCCCTCACACCCCATGCCAACTAGATCAGAAGGCCTATGATGGCAGGGACCAAGTCTTGTTCCTTACAGAATGTGTTTTCACTCGGCACACTGAGTACGTCTCATTTTATCTGTTGTGTTACCTTTCTGGAGTGTAAGTTTCATAATTATTGTGTTGACTACAGTATTTCCAGTTCCTAGAGGACTGCCTGGTACTACATATTGGGTGTTGAAGCAATTAGTTGATGGCAGTCACTGAACAAAAGCTATTTTTGCCTTTGTGCTTTTTATTCATGTTGCTTCTTTGCTCAAATGTGCTTTCTTCTCTCTCTCGGTTTAGCTAATACCTCTTCATCCTGTAAGACTCCCATCAGGTAATCTCTGGGAAGTCAGTTACTTGACACCTCTCAGGGTTAATATAGCACAGTGGTTTTTTAAGCACACATATCTTAAGGAGAGCTAGGTTTGAACAAACTAGCTCTATGGTTTACAGCTAATTTCTATAAATCTTAATTTTTTTCATCTTTCTGTAAGTAATAATACTTAAAGCTCAGAGGTGAATATTAAGTAAAATAATACACATAAAGCACTAAGCACAATAGCACTAAGCACTGGCACCCAGTAAGAAGACATTAAACATGTTATTGCTTTAAAAGGTTGGGGGCTCAAGTTCTGTGCTCATGTAATATGCTTTCCATATGTACTAATATGCTGGTTATAACTATGTATTTGTCCACTCCCACCCAGGACAGTGACTTCTTTGAGGCTAGGAATGAAATCTCAAAAATCTTTATGTCTCCAGTATTCTCATATAGTCTCAATAACCTTAAAAAAGTTATTGCTCAATAAACTTTAAAAAAAGAAACTAAGGAAGAAAAGCAAATTCTAGAGCTGCGGACCGTCCAGTAGGGTAGCAAGATGCTTAAATTGAAAAAAAAAAAAAAATTTTTTTTTTTGTTTTTTCACTCTTTTTCAGTTGAACTAGCCACAGTTCAAAAGCTCAGTAGTCACGTGTGGCTGGTGGCTGTGAAATGGAACAACACAGGACAATTCCATGGTTGCAGAAAATCCTATTGGACAATGCTGGACCACAGAGCATGAACACAGATAACTTTAAGGTATGAACTATCTAATTTATTATAAATATCAATGGGGAAAAACCTACTGAGTTCAAGGCACTGGTTATGGTGCTATATAAACATGGAGGGTCCCAAAGAGGAGCTCCTGAATTAAAAACCATGAACAGGCAGCACATGCGTCCCAATTACTATTATTTCACTCATCTTGGATTCACATTGGAAAGAAAATCACAAAGGCTGAGAATTTTACTAGAAAACCAGTTACAGTTAGTGCCTTCTGCGCATGCAGAACACGGAACGGTTCACCACCTCAGGTCTCACAGGGTCTTCAATCCCCACAACAGCAATGCATGTAAGGCCGGTGACAATGTCATTTTCATTATCCCAATCTGGTTCTGGTTCTCCTGCTGGGAAATCTCTGAATGCAAGACATATGGTTCTCAAGCCTTCTGATGCCATCGGTTCAATCACAGTTTTTACAATATCATCACGGTCCCTTGGTCTGAATACTTTTGCCTCACCATTAGCACTCAAGATTTTGAAACACCTATAAGGAAATGTTGAATCCAAACATCAATAATTAACAAAGATAATAGTTAATGCCATTTAAGTGACTTGGACGGGCTAGAAATCATGTAATCTGATTATCTGGAATTCAGAGAACTATGTATGTTGCGTTTTTACAGGCTTCAACCATATTTACTTTTCACTCTCCCCTTTACAAAACAGTTATCTTTTTATTGTTCTCATCTGATCATTCCTCATTGAATCAGTTACTCGAGATATTCTTAAAACTTCTCTTTAGGAAATACAAGTCTTTAAAATTTTCACCCAAAACCCCTAGTGGCAGAGAAGAATAAACTACGTACCTGTAATTTTGGTATAGATGTAGACATTAGTCTTAAGTAACACAAAATTGCCAAATATGTCCTTCTTTTAAAGTAAAAAGCCATGTTCAATCAACTCCTTACCTGAGATATTGTTTTATCACCCATATTGTTTTAACCATGAAAGAAAAAAGTAACTTACTGTTAAAATAAGCCTTCTATTAGAATTGAAGACAATGCCAAAATAGTTTTAGTTTCAGTGAAATGAACTACAGCCTTTTAACAATGTAGTGAATAAAACTTACACTGTATATACCTCCCTACATAAAGTTGTTCACATTGCCTCTCTTGTTCTTTCTGCTTGGTGATGTCACTGCTTCCTGCTTCTAGGAAAGTGATTCCTAAATCCCCATCTTCTGTTCTGATTGTCTTTCCATCCTAAGAGTCCACTCAGATGTTGTACCAGTACCTTAAATTGACTGCCGGCGAGACTATAGGTCATTTCCTCACTGACCACTGAATATGTAGCAACATAACTACCAATAATTTCAATGTGAAGTCTAAACTCTCACTTGAATACTTCCTTTCCCCTTGTCATCTGTATAGTATTAGCTCCTAAGTCCTATGTACTTGTCCTCTGAACAGTCTTCCGAATATGTCCTCTTCTTCCTATTGCCCCTGCTTCTTCTTAGTCTTACTTGGAGCTAAAGCTGCTGTAATAGTCTTTTAATTGGTTATCAGTCTCCAGCCCATCCTTTCCCCTCCTCCCAACCCACCTTATTCCCTGATCCAAGAATTATCCTCAGTTCCACAGTTTTGCTCACTCTGCTACCTGATGAAAAAAATTCTTTAGCTGCATTATCTGGCCTGCTTAACTGTTTTAACTGCGGAGTCTAGAATTTAAGAGCCTCCACAACGAAATGTAAATTTCACTGTGAGAAGAGTACTGTCTGCTTAGCATACTCCATGTGAGATGTTTCACATGCACTGTTTTATCTCACGGTCTTGGAATTCGGGGTCATTATCCTCTTTTTTCAGTGAAGTAAAAATGGAAACTAAAGGAAGATCTAAAGCTAATGAGTTGCAACAAAGCCACTACCTGACTGGTTTTGATTCAAAAATCTCCTCCATCCATCTACCTGCTTCCCAACAAGCCCCAGAAACAAGATTATCTCACACTTCAGAGAAGTCAGATAACCAAACACATGTAAAGGGAAGAAAGAAGTCCTATGTGTCACAAAAGCCCATCACCACTCAGCTGAACTGTATGACTATTAGCTATTCCCCCAATATGGTTTGCACATTCTCACCTCCTTCCCTCCAACGCGGCCTCCTTCACCTTCACGTTCTAACTTCATATCAAAACCTGTCTTAAACGCTACACCCTTAATAGTATGATCTCTCAGCTTAAAATTTTGTGTGCATTTGTCATATTTTGCATTAACATGTATGTATTTTTCTCTTAATCTGTGAGATTCTAATCTGCCGAACATGTTGTAACATTGGATTATAATCCATTTATAAGCAAACTAAAATGGAAATATTTTAAATATTGCAATTTCAAGTGAGTTCTAATTTTCCAGAACTGCCCTCAACTTTTGAAAAAAGTTTTCTACTGGAATTAAAAAAAAAAAAGTCAAAATAATTTCAATGCTTGTAATAAGAGATAAGCATTAGGAAAATTATATTTAAACATGTGATGTCAAAACTGGGGCCACTGGTCTGTATATGGACAGTACGAAAAAAAAAAGATTACAATCCAAAATGAGAGCAGGTATTTAAATACAACAATGCAGTAGCATTAAGTATGATAAAACTTCACTCTGATATAAAAGGAGGAGCCTCAAGATCAAGTTTCAATGCTTTATTATTCTAAAAACTAATGTATAATTCATTCATCACTATCTACAATGCAGTATAGAAGGCATGACCATGGATTTTTCTTCCCAGGAGGCTTTTATTTTTTGTGGTCCTACACAGCAATGGACTCAACATGCCTAGGAACAAATATCACTGTTCATTTTGTTAAACCATACAGACTGAATATAATGGGCTTATTTTCCCTGTAGAAAAAAATAAAAAGAAGCTGGATATGAGAATGGCAGAATACCCTGGACAAAAGGTCAAGGTCACTACCATTAAATTACACTAATAAACTCTTAAGGTCCTAGCAAATGCCTGATGTTCACAAAAAGAAAGTATCAACAATAACAACAGAGGAGGTATTCCATAAAGCGACCACAGCGAGCAATTTATTTATCTAAGCATTTTACTCTTACTTTTTCAGAATTATCTCAGATGCACCCTTGCTGAATATTCGGTAACTTCCATCTGAATTTTTCAGGACAGTGCTCATGGACTTTCTGACAGAATTGAAGGTGTAGACTTTGTATAGTGCTTCTTCTGGTATTTCATTTCTAACATCCTGATAATCCCGCTTTAAATCCAAAAGAAGTCCCAACAAGGCACATTCAGTTTTATTACCAACATGACGAGGTAATCCACCCTCTTTCTCTGGTGGCTATAAGAGAAAAAGGTTTAGAAGCTAGTACCATACAGTTTAGTTTAGAATGCAAAGCAGAACGAGACATTCTGAACAAAATCATATAAGAAACTTCTATTGGTATCAGCATTTCAAAGAGGAACAGAGAAAAAGAAAGGCTGAAGAAAGGTCTGGGGCAAAAATGACGTGGATTCCACTCTCAGCCCTGACAATTACTAGCTATGTTAATTTCTGGCAGGTTAACTCAACTGCCACAGTTTTTGGCTTCAACATCAGGACAACAGGAGCATCCAAGAACTAAATGAGGTAAGACAAGTAAAGTTTAAAGTTGGTTCCTGACACACGTTGCTGTTGTTCAGTCACTAAGTCACGTTTGACGCTTTGCAATCCCATGGACTATGGCATGCCGGGCTTCCCTGTCTTTTACACTTTCTCCCAGACTTTGCTAATGCATGTCTATTGAGTTGGTGATGCTATCTAACCATCTCATCCTCTTTTATCCTCTTCTCCTTTTGCCTTCAATCTTTCCCAGCATCAGGGTCTTTTCCAGTGAGGTGGCACTTCACATCAGGTAGCCAAAATATTGGAGATTCAGCTTCAGCATCAGTCTTCCAATGAATATTCAGAGTTGATTTCCTTTAGGATGGACTGACGGGTTTGATCTGCCTGCAGTCCAAGGGACTCAGTCCTCTCTAACACCGCAGTTCAAAAGCATCAACTCTTTGGCGCTCAGCTTTCTTTATAGTCCAACTTTCACATCCGTATATGACTACTGGAAAAACCATAGCTTTGACTATCTAGACCTTTATCAGCAAAGTGATGCTTCTGCTTTTTAATACACTGTCTGGGATTGTCATAACTTTCCTTCCAAGAAGCCACTGTGTTTTAATTTCAGGGCTGCAGTCACCATCTGCAGTGATTTTGGAGTTCAAGAAAATAAAATCCGTTACTGCTCCTACTTTTTTTCCTTTCTATTGCCATGAAGTGATGGGTCCATATACTGTATCTTAGTTTTGCAAATTGAGTTTTAAGCCAGCTTTTTCACTCTCCTCTTTCACCTTCATCAGAAGGTTCTTTAGTCCCTCTTCACTTTTGCCATTACAGTGCTATCATCTGCATAACTGAGGCTGCTAATATTTCTCCCAGAAATCGTGATTCTGGCTTGTGATTCATGCAGCCTGACACATATAGGACTTAATAAATTTTAATTCCCTTCCTTTTCTCTTGTTTTCATAAATGTCTGTATTAAATAGTTCAAAATTAAATCTACTTTACCATTCTTTTATGGCTTAAAATAAAAGTACAGTCATTAAAATATAGTTGCCTTAAATACACATAAAACCTTTATTTCCTTGAGAGTATCTTCACAAATACCTCCTTCTGTAATCATCACAGCAGGATGAAGGGCAGATAAAACCATCTTCACTTAGCAACTGAAGAAAGTAAAGCTTAGGCTTTCAGCTAGTAAAAGACAAAGCTAGATGTAGAACCAAGATCTCATAACTTCCCAGTCTAATAATCCAATTCATGCAATATTAAATGCGTTTACGGTCTTCATCCACAAGTCACTAGAACACATAACAATCTCATGGGTTTATGTTATAAATAAAACTTTTTAAATATGCAAAGTTAAAAATATTTTATTCTAAGGCACCACAAGTCTAGTTACTTTATTCAGTTAGTGCCAAAGGTTTAAGAATCACCTTTAGGTACAATCTACTGAAAACCAGAGCCCATAGCAAGCATATATGATACACAGTAAGGTAAAATCTGGTTTCAAAATTTGCTCCAGGAAGTTGAAAGTTGACTTTCTACAGTAAGATAGCCTAGTCTTTCACAAAATGAATGAAGCAGAAATTTTAAATTGAGGACTTATTCTGATTAAGTGGCTCAAAAGTTTCTAAATACAGAAAATTCAAAATACAGAAGAAAAATATAAGTAAACATGATACATATGCTGATCAACAGATCTTTTTAAAAAACTTAACACATTTCTTCAATTTATAAATAACAGTGAGAGGGCTTAAGAACTACACATAGGCAAAGCATCACAAACGGAGAAACTAGTTTTCATACATAAATTATTAAAGCAACCTTACCAATATTTTTGATGTATAAGCACAATTCACAGAAATTCCTGTTACAAGATAAGACAAAATATTTGGTGGAATAGCTTCTGGGTCAGGAATCTTTTTATAATGTTTTTCATTTATGTAAGCTTGAACAACTGTCATTCGGTTCATTGTCAATGTTCCTGTCTTATCTGAACAAATAGCTGTAGCATTTCCCATGGTTTCACAAGCATCCAGATGCCTTACTAAATTATTATCTTTCATCATTTTCTACAGTGACAAAAAAAAAGAGGTAGTTAAGCTACACATAAAACCAAAGACCTCACTGTATCTAAATGATTGTAAACTGTTTTAAAATCAGAACTATAACTCCCAACTTTACTTGGATACATAGTATAAAGCACTGATTTAATATTGGAGGAATTTAATATAAATGGCCTATTCAAATAAGCTAAACAAAGTACTAGCTTTCTGTGGCTTCAACAAGTTTCCCACTACATAACATAATCTAGTGAATGAAGGCAGACATCCACATGCAAATCATGCTGACATGCCTCTAACAGCTTCTAGGAACATCCTCAAATCCTAAGAGCAATGACAATTTGTACTCACAGCCATGTAACAGTGTATTTACATGGAAGGTTTAAATCTCCTTGTTAAGTGGAAAACAAAAGATTCTTAAATCAGTCAATAAGAAAAAAGTAGCTTTTATCAGTTAAAATATAGAATTTGTGGGCATGTAGTTGCCTGAATTTTTTTTTTCTTTTTGATTCTGATAGATTGAGGTAACAAATCAAACCCAGCAAGGGTCACTTTTATCTTCTCCAAATGGTGATACACTGGTATTCTCATCCTGAGGATCATCCCTTCCTCTTATTTACAAGAAAAAGATAAGTTTCTAAAGAAAATGAGTTTTACTATAGTTCCAAAAGGCATTTAGGCTAAAATGCTTAATAATTGATTCCTGAAACGTTAACTGTAATGGGTTAAAAACTGCAAAGAGTTATTTTACATAGTACGTTCTGTGTCTACTGATGTGCAAGATATTGCAAGAAACTGGTTCCTTGAAGAAGTAAGTTTGGGGAAGGAAGATTACTGTGATCTGCGTTAATACTAATGATTAAAAGAAAGTTCTACAGTAAAAAAAAAAAAAGGTGTTCAGTTTTGCAAAACACTTACAGAGGAGTCATAAGGACGACAGCTCAGTGAAAAGAAAAGTGGTAATGTCTGGGCTAAATAAACATTTAATGGAAGCTTAAAGAACAATAGTCAAAATGCTCCTACTCATTTTCTGTCACAGGAATGCAAATCAATTCTGCCTGTATCTTTCTGATCAACTGAAAAATCAGTATCATTAATGACTACTCAAAATGAGCTAATTTCAGTATGGATAAAATGATTTTACCTACGTGTCTAAAACTTACATTTACCCTCAACTGTTTCTAATTATTTTAAGACATCAAGTAGAGGAACAGATTGTATCTCACTATTACTTTGATACATTCACCACTTCATTTTTGAAACAAAAGATGTGAAATGCCTGAATATAAACTTAAACAGGAAGCCCCCAAATATTCTTATCAAGACAGGTCTGCTGAAAATTCTTGGGAACACTGAAGATGAGAGTGCTAGAGCAGAAACTATGATTAATTACTTTGTATTGCTTTCTGCCATCAGTACTAGTTAGGAAGAAATAGTAATTAACCTTAGAAAATGGACAGGAGCAGCATTCTTTCATTAGGTATAATTTTATATGTGAAGCCATTTTGAAAGAAAGATCAAAACTGTCCAGGCTGAAGACTTGTAAGCAAATTAGATGTCCATCAACAGATGAATGGATAAAGAAGATGTGGTACACACATACAATGGAATATTACTCAGCCATAAAAAAGAACGAATTTAAGTTGGTTCCAGTGAAGTGGATGAGCCTAGAGTTTGTTATACAGGGTAAGTAAATCAGAAAGAGAAAAACAAATATAGTATATTAATGCATATATATGGAATCTAGAAAAATGGTATTGATGAACCTATTTGCAGGGAAAGAACAGAGAGGGAGATGTGGAGAATGAACTTGTAGACACAGTGGGGTAGAGAGCAAGTGGGGCGAGTAGAGAAAGTAGTATCAGCATATATGCACTATTGTGCGTCAAGTGGACAGTTGGGAAGAAACTGCTACATAACACAGCAAGCCCAATCTGGTGCTCTGTGATGACCTAGAGGGGTAGGGTGGGGGGAAGGGAGGGAGGCTCAAGAAGGAAGGGATATATATAGAAAATATGGCTGATTCGTGCTGTTGTATGGCAGAAATAAACACAACGTTACTGTAAAAATTAAAAAAAAAAAAAAAAAACTGTCCAGGCTAACTCTTTTAAAATCCAATTCACTTTCCCATTTAGGATGTGAAAGTGAAGTCACTCAGTCGTGTCCAACACTTTGTGACCCCATGGACTGTAGTCTATCAGGCTCCTCAGTCCATGGAATTTTCCAGGCAAGAGTACTGGAGTGGGTTGCCATCTCCTTCTCCAGGGGATCTTCTCAACCCAGGGACTGAACCTGGGTCTCCCTCATTGCAGGCAGACACTTTACCTTCTGAGCCCCAGGGAAGCCCCATTTAGGATATAAAACTGCTAAAAAAGAAAATTAATAATCTTCAAACAGAATATTCCTTTAAGTAAAACAGCAGTCGGCAAAAAACAGCCAAGCTCATTTTTTCAGCATTCTACTTTGAGAACAGAAGGACTGTATTGCTGTAAACGGAGTGGTCAGAGACTAACATGTGAAGAGAGCTGAGTAAAGTTAGAGAGCTGACGATTCAAAGAAAGGAGCACACAGGTCCAAAAGTGAGAAGAGGGCTAGAGTTTTTGAGAAATAGCAGGTAGGCTGGTGAGGCTGGACCAGAGTCGGAGAGAAAGGTGGGAGATGAGCACAGGAAGAAAGAGAGACTGGGCAGATGGGGCAGGCCCTGCAGGCCACGCTGAGGAACCCTGGATCTCATTCTGATGAGAAGCCACTGGAGGGTTTTACACAAGAAACAAAAACGATCTGAATTATTTTTTAGAACACGAATCTGCCTCCCATGTGAAGGCAGGACCGTGGGGTCATGAGGGTCCAACAAGGAGGCCTGAGATTGTTGGAGGCAGGCCAACCACTCTGCTCTTGTCCCACAAGCCAATGACAAACACACTTACTTCAATTTTACAGATGGGAAACAGAAGGGGACTGGACATTTTAACTATCGTATGCAGAAACGTAAGCTACAACTTTCCTAGTGGAGTTCTGCTCAGCTTTCTGTCAAGGCCGCCCTTTCAGGCATGTATAGGCCTCGGTGCAGAGATCTTCAACTGGGGAGAAGAGGAGGGGACCAACAACAGAATTTCTAAAGGAAGCAGTGTAAATTTACGGAAGTCTCCGATTTTCAGAACCCAAAAGGAAAAAGGCAGCCGAGCATACGTCTTTCCCGCTTACCTTGACTGAGTAAGCCAGTGAGATAGTGACTGCAAGGGGCAGACCTTCTGGCACTGCCACCACCAAAACCGTAACTCAATAATGAAGAACTTCACAAAGTACTGTATGTAAATCGGTGTGCACTCAGCAAGCCATGGTCTCTTCTGAACCCAGAAGGTATCAATTACAAAATATAAGACAAGAATGATAACTGTGATGGCAGACATCAACAAACCTTTCAGCACACAAAAAGAAGGAAAACGCAATCATTAAATATTCCAGACGCAACTCACTGTCAGTTACATATTAGCCACTGGAAGAATCATAACTACTTTGGTGATATTTAATTTCTCTGAGAAACTGTTACCTACTTTTTTGCACCTAACTGATCCCTTGACACTGTTAGATGTAAGTTCTGCCTCTGACTAGGAGAACTGGAAAAAAGTGTTTATGATTCTTTTTTAGACTTAACTGCATCTTCAGTCTTTTACTAAAGCTGAGACAAAACAACAAGCAATGACAAGGAAATACCAAAACTGTAGCATAAGCTGCTTAATGACAAAGGAGAAGCTGGTAAGAACCTGATCAGTGGGGAGACCTGGAATTAAATATTCAACTCTGTGTTTTTTAATGAAAAAACACAAACTACTGAAATTAATTTTTTCATCTATCCTTACTGATTTATTAACTAAGAAAACCAAGAGTCAATCACGTATTACAAATCATTTACCTTTCCATTTTGTGGGTGTTTAATCTCCTTATAAATGAATATTACAAAATAAGGCATGTCCACATATCTGGAACTAATAATCCAATCTGATGTTTATTAAAACACCATCACCACCTTAAATCCACCCATTTCTGTATGATTCAGTATTACCATTTGGCTAAATATTACAGAAAGCAAATATCTCCTAGATAGTAAGCTTTCTGAAGACACAGGCAAAATCTTAACTTTTTCTGAGATAACCCCAGAAAGTAATAGAATGATGCAATGTAAGTGACTTGAATTGTTGCTTAGTCGCTAAGTTATGTCTCTTTTGTGACTCCACAGACTGTAGCCCAACAGGCTCCTCTGTCCATGAGACTTCCCAGGCAAGAATACTGGAGTAGGTTGCCTTTCCTTCTCCAGGGGATCTTCACGACCAAGGGATTGTACCCGAGTCTCCTGCAATGCAGGCGAATTCTTCATTACTGAGCCAGCAGGGAAGCCCCTACCCGACTTGAATAGTATATGCTGATTTAGCCACCTGTGTTCTTTCATACAGATGATACAGTTGGAGGGCATGCTCTGATTTTAGCTATAGCACTGTTTTATTTTCCCCTGAAGAGTGGTTCTATTTAACAGGTGTTTTCTAGTGATGATTCTAATTTATAACTTCAGTCTCACCAGGGCGATGCTGTTAAGTAATCCACTCAGTTTAAGTAAACTGCAATTTTTGGAAAAAACACATTACCTAATTTTTTTTTAATAGTCAATAAAAAGATGAGAAGATATGTGGTGAAATTTCTTTTTATTAAAATATAGCTGGGTAATTTGTATGGAGTAAGCCCTCTCTCTATTGCTCCCAGAAAATCAGATATGAGCTCATGGGCTTGTGAACTGGGTAGACTTAAGCACTAATCCTAGTTTGACCATTTATTTATTAGCAAGTGACAGAGGACACTCCCTCTACATAAAATGATGATAGCAGTTCCCAAGTTTCAAAATATTATGAGACTCTAATAACTCGAAAGTTATTAGATAAAACTGAAAATATTATTAACTCCCCTTCCACTCACAAAGCAATGATTTCCAGTCTTAAGTATGTCAAAAGATACTTTTAAATAGCAAATCAGCATATTTTAAAACAAAACATCTTATTTTCTTATATATATATATATATATATATATATATATATATATATCATACCTGCTTTGCCAATCTGAACAGCTAGTTTCGTCAGTTTCCCCTGTAAAACAGATTTTTCCTTTTTTGGCAAATTTGCTTTCTTTTTGTCTTTCTCATCACCATCTCCACCTTCTTCACTCTTCAAAGGCTGCATTTCCATGGCTGCACCATCCTGGGCTTTTGCTATGTTGAAGTGTACACATAACTGTTAACATTTTCAAGCAATTTGGTGTGTGTGTACGTGTGGGGGTGGGTGGGGGGAATCAATTTCTTATAGAAACACAAAGACTTAAACATTTACCTTATTGCGTATGTCTGTGCCTACCCAGAGAAAATAAGGCAATAGTGACACTAGGTTTTGAAACTTTGTACCAGATTTGAGAATGCTGTGGATTATATATATATATATATATATATATATATATATATATATATATCATACCTGCTTTGCCAATCTGAACAGCTAGTTTCGTCAGTTTCCCCTGTAAAACAGATTTTTCCTTTTTTGGCAAATTTGCTTTCTTTTTGTCTTTCTCATCACCATCTCCACCTTCTTCACTCTTCAAAGGCTGCATTTCCATGGCTGCACCATCCTGGGCTTTTGCTATGTTGAAGTGTACACATAACTGTTAACATTTTCAAGCAATTTGGTGTGTGTGTGTGTGTGGGGGTGGGTGGGGGGAATCAATTTCTTATAGAAACACAAAGACTTAAACATTTACCTTATTGCGTATGTCTGTGCCTACCCAGAGAAAATAAGGCAATAGTGACACTAGGTTTTGAAACTTTGTACCAGATTTGAGAATGCTGTGGTAGGAAATAGAGATGAGGCATAAGAAGAAATACAGGGTCCTGAAAGAGCTAAATACCCAATCATTTCTCCTCCTCTGTGCTGTGTCATTCCAAACACCATAAATTCCTCCCAATAAGTTATAACCATCATGTAGAGCATCATGTGAGACCATACAAAGAAATGTACATATGCTTACAGACTCTTAAATAGATGCCAAAAAATTTACATTATATATTCTGTCACTTATGCATTTCTGCCAGCAATCACATAGTAACCAATAATAAAATGCCTGAAATGTTTAAGTTTAAAGTTACCTACACCTGGAGCTTTCTAAGTTTACTACCACATGCCATAATTAAAATCTTATCAAAACGTTAAGGCAGCATGAGTCAGGCACTGACCAGAGAGATATACACCCAAGTAACACAGGCGTTAATTTTCTCTGCTACAAGTATCCTACTTTTGGATGAATACAGTACACAAGAGAAATAGTTTGGGCTATAATAAGAATAAGCTAAGTGTACTTTTAACCTCCTGAATTTACCTTTGTTGCGATTCTCAATAGCTCCATCTTGTTTCTTATCTGTAGGAACAAAATGGGAATTAAAGCTTTCCAAAAGAAATGAATACAGCCATGCTAAATTATGCAAAGGCAGCTCACATTTCTATAACAGAAATGTTACACAACGGGTTGCGTGTATACAGATTAGAAAGCATTTGGCTTGTAATGACTTGCTGGCTCAATCTCTCCCTAGGTCTTAACCATGGGGGAACATTCCAAAATAATTTGGGGCATTATATTTGGGTTGACTTCTCCATAAAATTTTACTCTTTTATGCTGCAATACCTCCAAAGGTTTTCAAACTAAATATAGATGTAAGCCTAAGAATGTAGGAAAGAGACAGGTGGGGAGGGAAGGAGTGCCCTAGCAGACCACAGGCACACAGGACAGCTTTGATAGGAAAGAGAAGCAAATTGGTATGTGTAACAGAGAGGAGAGGCAAGCAAGTAAAACTGGAACATGGAAATGCAAAGTCAGTCAGTAAGACTACTAGGAAGGGAAATTCCTAAATTAGCTTAGATTAGAAAAATGCAGAAAGATGAGACCATCTGAAGTACAAAGTAACCAAGGAAGGAAGGGGTCTACTGTCTGGAGCAGGCAGTAAATATTGATAATAAAAAAATGACAAAGAGGAAAGTGAACTTATCCATCAAGGAGCGCTTCCTTCAAACTTGAAAACATGGAGCAAATATGGTCAAAGAGGAACAGATACTCAAGACAGGCAAGGGAAACAGAATATCTAGCTACTCTGATGAGGTCAAGTCTGGAGAGAGCCCAAACATTCACATTTTGGATTATGAAGGGAATAGAAACAGATTACCCTGAATTAAACTAATATATAATATTAATTTACTCAAGGGAATGGGAGAAGAGCTGAAAGTCCACAGATGAAAAATGGTCTCTGCAATTTACACACACACAGACCCTGTAAGAATCAAAAATGGTAGACAATCAGTCAGATGCCAATTCCTGGGAATACTCTTGATTGCATTAATAAAAATAGGTGTATAATAGATCTTAGAAAAAAATGGTGCTTACTGGAAAAGAAACTGGAGTCAGTAAGAACAAGGTCATGATATGAACTTCCCTTTCTTTTTTAATAAGGTCTGTTGACTTTAGTCTCCTGAAAATTAGGATGCAATATAATATACAGTTAAGAATACAGACTCTTGAGTTTGGTCTGCCACTAATAAGATCTTTAATCTGGAACAAGTTATGCAACCCGCATAAAGCCTCAATCTACCCATCATTAAAAAAAACATAGTCTTAGATTATTGAGATAATGCATACAAAGTGCTCAATAAATGGCATCACCACTGCTGCTACTGCTAAGTTGCTTCAGTTGTGTCCGACTCTGTGTGACCCCACACACAGCAACCCAACAGGCTCTGCTGTCCCTGGGATTCTCCAGGCAAGAACACTGGAGTGGGTTCCCATCTCCTTCGCCAATGCATGAAAGTGAAAAGTGAAAGTGAAGTTGCTTAGTCATGTCCGACCCTCAGTGACCCCATGGACTACAGCCTTCCAGGCTCCTCCATCCAAGGGGTTTTCCAGGCAAGAGTACTAGAGTGGGGTGGGTATCACCATTACTGGTCTCTAAACTGACTTCTACTCCGCTCTATGGAGGACTGTTGTGAGTGGGACAGGAAAACACCTAGAATGTGGAGCCTGCCATCCTTGCCTGCAGCCAGAGCTTTTCAAGCATGTTTCTGTTTGAAAGAAAGATTTCACAGGTAAAGATAAAGCCCAAAGAATAAAACCTAAAGATTTAACCTGAAGATTAAAAGCAATGATATAGATATAGCCAGCCAAGCATTTATTTTAGAAGATTTCAGAAAACTTATGTGCATTGAGAAAAATATGGGCTTACTAGCCTACGTAAAATTAAATAAATCTAAGTGGTTAAACCTCAGAAACTGCTGTTGCCCTAAAAGGAAAAACTCTGGAGTAAATGGTGGTACAGTAAATACTTAAAAGAGTAGGGAAGGCTTTTTAAAAAAGTGACATACAGCCCAATGAAGTGATTCTGATAACTATTTCCCTATATTACAGAGCTTCTTATAAAATCTCTGTGGAGAAACTATGGTTATCAAGCTTACTAGTAACAGATCTCATGTAGGGACAGTAGATACAATGGATCAAGATTAAAATGTTAACACCTTGATAAGCTGAATAGAACAAGACAAATATACTAAGTGTCGAGGTGAAGTCTTGATCTTATGTCTAAAAGCCAACAATGTAAGATGCTACTTAAGCAGCAGGAGACTTGAAAAATGTGAAAAAGCTCGATAAGGCCAACATGTGATACGTCTGACATATCACAGTTGATATGAAAATAGTAAAAAAAAAAAAAGTAAATAGTAACTGGCAATTTAATTCACTTTGCTAGTCAAATGAAAATGACAGGGAGATTTTAAAGTGTTCAAGTAGGCGCTGAGTTTGTCTGACTATGGTAAAGGGGATGATGTCTTCATAAAGCCTTTTATGAACTCTTAAGTCTTAAAACAAAAAATCCCTTCTATCAATTCTAATACCTGAAAGTACTACATCGGGTAGCGAACTTTTTGTAGAACTCTTTATATCAAAACCTGATGAAACCTGTATTTATTGGGTAAGTTATTACAATCCAGCTGCTGTATTTCCAATTACCAATTTGTATAGCATATTGGTATTCTTACTTTTCTTTTCCTTTTTCTTTTCATCTTTCTTCTCTTCCTCTTCACCTCCGGCTCCAAGTAAGGTAAAGATGATTCCAGTTTGAGAATTTACACCTACAGCAGTAACTACCATTCTTCCAGAGCCTTCCATTACATGAGTACCTATAACAATAAAAAATTTGGTTTTAAAATCCAGTAAGACATTAAATAAAGCCTAAGTTCCAGTACTTTGGCCACCTCATGCGAAGAGTTGACTCATTGGAAAAAACTCTGATGCTGGAAGGGATTGGGGGCAGGAGGAGAAGGGGACAACAGAGGATGAGATGGCTGGACGGCATCACAGACTCGATGGACGTGAGTCTGAGTGAACTCCGGGAGATGGTGATGGACAGGCAGGCCTGGCGTGTTGTGATTCACGGGGTCACAAAGAGTCAGACGCGACTGAACTGAACTGAACTAAGTTCTTGTGCTTAAGGTTTTATGTTCGTAATATGTCATCTGAGTTCAAAACCCACTCTACCACTCATTTATCCTGTGATACGGGGCAAAGTGTAACATCTCAATCAAAGCGTAACATCCCCACAGATGGGGATAACAGTACCTGTACACTTTCTAAAAATG
The DNA here is from genome assembly GCA_006408675.1 of Madoqua kirkii. Classification (NCBI taxonomy): domain Eukaryota; kingdom Metazoa; phylum Chordata; class Mammalia; order Artiodactyla; family Bovidae; genus Madoqua; species Madoqua kirkii. The sequence goes on from SJYC01015746.1 coordinate 27,207, forward strand.
AGAGTAAAGTATAATTTAGGGGTTCAGTGAATGGTCCGTATTTAAATTATAACTGTGTTTTTATCATTAGGGACATTTCTCTGAGAAAGCCATCTCTTAGAAAGAAATATGCTTAGAACCAAAAGGATTACACAGCAACAAGCACCATATCCCTGAGACAACCCACAGCCTCTCCCTAACCCAGGCTGTCACGCCGGCCCACCTTGATCGCTGCAACAGCTTCCTAGAGAGCTTCTGTCTTTCCAGTCCATCCTGAAAAAGGCCTAACCTTCCTCAAATGCGGTTTTATCCGAGCCTCTCAGGGCGCCAACACTTCCGACTCTGCATTGCCTACTCCTAAAATCCAAAGTCTCCGCACCTTCCAATTTTTTTCATCCATTACTCTCACATAAACCTCCATTACAAAAAGCTAGCAGGCAGAGATGGGAAGGTGGACTGAATTCTGACTCTGTCCCTCACAATAATCTTGCAAGCTGAAAAGGCAGACTCAGTCCAGCCCTGACAGAGGACAGAGGGCATGTTCTCCTTGTAATGCTCCTAAGCTTGCGCACAGCTCTCCAACCTGTATAGCCACATGTCTGCATCTTTGCTTTACTCACTACGAGGCTTCCCACCTCTCCGTTTTCATATTTTTGTGAATTTTAAGTAGCTTTCTAAACTGAAACTCTTGTTTAAATATTGAAAATCTTTATAGTTATCACTTATTTATTTGATCTCCTACTACTTCACAACCATCAGGAGGACAGGTCTGAAGCACCTACTAACATACTGTGTAACAAATCAACCTTCAGTTGTTATTTGCAAACTAAGACTGTGCAGCATGTGTACTTACTCTAGTACTTAAGGGTTTGTATGTGGCTATTAATTACTGAGTAATTTATCCCTTATGAATTTTTAAATCTTTGAATTTCTTGCTTTAAAAAAAAACCTATATTCTGACCATTTCACTAATTATTAGCTTCCACGCCAGCAAAAATTCAAGAGAAACAAGAAATGAAGGACAGTGAAACAATACTTACTGAGCAAGCTCAGCTCAGCTGCTCAGTCGCGCCTGACTCTGCGGCCCCATGACTGCAGCGCCCAGGCCTCCCTGTCCATCACCAGCTCCCGGAGTCCACTCAGACTCACGTCCACTGAGCTGGTGATGCCATCCAGCCATCTCACCCTCTGTCACCCCCTTCTCCTCCTGCCCCCAATCTTTCCCAGCGTCAGGGTCTTTTCCAATGAGTCAGCTCTTCGCATCAGGTGGTCAGGTGGCCAAAGGCCAAAACTTAGTTGGAGTTTCAGCTTCAACATCAGGCCTTCCAATGAACACTCAGGACTGATCTTTAGAATGGACTGGTTGGATCTCCTTGCAGTCCAAGGGACTCTCAAGAGTCTTCTCCAACACCATAGTTCAAAAGCATCAATTCTTTGGCACTCAGCTTTCCTTATAGTCCAACTCTCACATCTATACATGACCACTGGAAAAACCATAGCCTTGTCTAGATGGACCTTTGTTGACAAAAGTAATGTCTCTGCTTTTTAATATACTGCACAAGGACTAAATGTAGAAGACAGTTTAACAAGTCTAGCTTTTAGCAAATTTCAATTTATGTTATGTTCATCTTTACCACAGATAATCGAATGTTGGCTGCTAACAGGCTCAGGCAAAGTAAACAGTGTTTGTTCTGGTCATATCCCCACTGCTAACTGAATAACTGCTTTTAACCATCTAAATTTAAAAAGCCAAGAACAGCAGTGAGAGATGGCATCATGAGAATAAATTTAAAAATAAATGCATTTCATGTTTTCAGTACATTTTTGGAAGAGAGAAACAAATGTAGAAAAACTTTCCCACCCGTACAATGATAAGGGACTCCAGAAAGTTATTTCAGTCTTTTCTTAAACATGGAAAATTTATCGAGTCCCTCTTGGTATATATACTTGGTGTGTTGAGAACCTGAGTCTCCAAAAACTCAGCAGCCATCTCTGTTAAAACAGAAAAGGACCAAGGTTCCATAACAGGATGTCAACCTAAGACACTAAGAGCCAAGCACTGTGTGAATAAGCTACCAGCACAGCCAGCAAAGTCCATGAAGTACGTGTGGCAAAAACACAAGAGGAGATGGCCTCAGCTCACCAAACACCATGGCCTGGTCAGTCTGTGGTTTAGGTCTGACCAGCAAGCTTGTCTTTCCTTTGGAAAGATCACAGATTTCACTTAGTTAACATGAAATGCAGTTTCTTAGACGTATGGCAAAGAATAAGTAAAACAAGTAACGGTAAGCTTAATACATGGGCTTCCCTGGTGACTCAGACGGTGAAGAATCTGTCTGCAGTGCAGGAGACCCAGGTTTCATCCCTGGGTCAGGAAGATCCCCTAAAGAAGGGAATGGTAATCCATTCCAGTATTCTTGCCTGGAGAATTCCATGGACAGAGGATATTATATAGCCAAGATATTTCTATCTGGAATGAATTTCAAGCACACCAAAATAAAGAAAAACTTAAAGGGTATAAATGGTCTTAGTAGTGCAGGATACTGACAGAATACAAATCTCAAGTTTTTTCATAAAAATGAAAGTCTATATTACAACTGAAACTTTCCCCTTATATACAGTGGTGTTTATAAATGTACATACATGAAATTACTGTGATTTTTAATGGTGGCATGTTTTGCAATCAGCCTTCTGGAACATATTTACAAATCTTAAAAAGGTAATTGTTAAACTTAGGTACACGCTCCACAGCTGTGATTCTAACATAACTGACCCTTGTCACGGGTTTGACTTTGGGTTGAGTAAAACCACGTCCGACCAATTAGAATATAAAGTTCACATAGAAGATGTGAAAAAGCACAGCTGCCAAGTTATTAAACAGTTAAATAAGCAGAATCTCCTTAGAATGTAGGAAATGATAGCATTCTATTAACATCTGAAAATGATAATTAAAGATGAATAGGCAGCATTTTCTTCCTCTAAACGCTAGTGTGACTCAAACTAAAAGTATACCTAAAACAAATGTTTTACAAGCAATTTTGCAAATTCTATACAGAATACAAGAAAATTAGCATAGGAAACTGGAAAACAAAAGTCAAGGAACTGGCATACTTTTAGAGACAAGTTGTGGTACTTTTGTTTCTTTTCATTTTAGAAGGCAGCTTGTAATTTTTTTCATCATCCCTTCCATTTCATTTTCAATTAACCTCAGGTCTAATTATCAACAGTTAAGTTGTTACAAAAGCCTTCTAAGTAGACACACACTTCCCCTTTCCAGACAATACCCTCACCTATACACACCCTTCCATTTTCAGAACATGTCTTAACCATGTGCAAATTCATCTCTGTCTGGTAGATGTGGTGCTACTCCTGGAACTATTTACTATTAATTATATCACCTTAGGGAAACAGTTAATGTCTCAGACTCACTCCTCAGCAGTTAAAATGAGGAGGTGAGATAAGGCTAACTTTAAGGAATTTGCGAGCTTTTTAAAAACAGAAAACTTGTCCTATGTAGATCATCACAGAAAATGCATTATTTGTTTTAAACACACAATCATTCTTTAATTTTATATTTTACTAGGCCTGAAGAATAAAAATGACACAGAAAAACCAATCAATTCAACAGAGATCATCAAGTTTCTACTTTATCATTATACTAACATTAATAACTGAGCGCTGAAGAATTGATGCTTTTGAACTGTGGTGTTGGAGAAGACTCTTGAGAGTCCCTTGGACTGCAAGGAGATCCAACCAGTCCATTCTAAAGAAGATCAGCCCTGGGTGTTCTTTGGGAGGAATGATGCTAAAGCTGAAACTCCAGTACTTTTGGCCACCTCATGTGAAGAGGTGACTCACTGGAAAAGACTCTGATGCTAAGAGGGATTGGGGGCAGGAAGAAAAGGGGACGACAGAGGATGAGATGGCTGGATGGCATCACCGACTCGATGGACATGAGTTTGAGTGAACTCTGGGAGTTGGTGATGGACAAGGAGGCCTGGCGTGCTACAATTCATGGGGTCGCAAAGAGTCGGACACAACTGAGCAACTGAACTGAACATTAACAGTGACTCTCAACTCTCCTGTTTTTTGGACTTGAATTTCTCATTTATAAAACACAGTTCTGAATTTAAAGATCTCTAAAGTCTCTGCCAGCTTACAAAAAAGACTCTCTAAGGATTATAAGGCTAGAAGCTAGCACAAACTATAGCATCCTCTTTGCGTTACTGGCTCTTGGGGGAAACTACCGACAGGGGTGTACAGTCGTGGAGGAGGAAAAAGTTAAAAGTTATAAAGAAATTCATACCTGATAAAAGTAAGGGATCTTTATCTAAAGACTTCTTAACATGATCAGATTCACCGGTCAATGAGCTTTCATCAATCTTAAGATCATTGCCTTGAATAAGTATGCCATCAGCAGGAAGAAGATCACCTAAAACAAAATTAAAAATGGTAAGCCAAGCTGTGAAGAAGATTACAATCAAATCACATCACATGTCACATGGACTGCCCTGTTTTACTTACCATATTTCACTTGAGCGATATCTCCAACAGTAATGTCAGCTACGGGTATCTGAATGACCTGACCACCCCTGATGACTGTGAACTTCTGTTCTTGTTCAATTCGACTCTGCAAACCTCTAAACTGCTTTTCCTTACTCCAGTCATTAAAAGCTGTTACTAACACCACACACACTACTGACAAGAGGATTGCCGCTCCTTCAATCCAACCAGTTTCACCTTCACCTTCTTCCTCTCCAACAGAAACGTCTCCACAAACTATTTGGAAAGAAAGAAAATGCTTATCAAAAAAGATTCTGAATTGATGGCAACAGATATGTAATTATGATGCTTATATGTTCCGTTAATTTTACAGAGCTCTGAACACCTTATTGACTCAAAGCATTCCACAGTGAGGACGATGCTAACTCTGTTAATTTCAAGTTCTCTGCCTCCAAAGATTCTCATCTTCAGGATAGGGAGGCAGTCCAAGGTGCTAGTTAAGAGGGAGGAAACTGGAAAGATTAAATCTGACCTAAGGCAAGTTACTTATTTTTGAGACTCAGTTTCTTCATCTGTCAAGTTAGGAGACCACCACTTACTGCAGAGTTGTTGCAAGGATTACATGAGAAGACATTTATAAAGAAGGTAGCTGAAACTTGTTTATCCTCGACCAACGCTATTAATTATAACATACAGCAGGCAAGCCACATATGGAAACTTAAGTATTATGTGTTAACCATGAATCATGCTTATTTGAAATATCAACACCACTGAGGTATGATAAAAGCTTAACTTTCATAAGATAAAATTTTAAGCCAAGTGCTGCTCATTAATTCAACTATTTAAGCACCTACCCTCAGTGCCAGACACTGTTTTCGAAGCTAAGGATGTGATGATGAATAAGACATATAAGCTCTCTCTCCTTAGAGAACCTATATTCAGACTGGCAGGTGTGGACAGTATATGAAGAATTCAGTTAATAAAACACAAATAGTTACTTTCAGATACTGCAAATGCCATGAAGAAAATAAAATATGATGATGTGCTATCAAATAAAAAAGAAGGCTAATCGTGGTTAAGTGAACAGAGGCCCTTCTGAAGTGTCCATGACATTTGATCCAGGAGCCAAATGACACAAGGGAGCTAGCAGGGTAGATTTAAGGGATGAGAACTGCAGGGAGAGATTAAAGTCAGCATAAGAGGAGGGAAAAAAGAAAGCTCAAAACTGCAGGGTCAATAATGGTGAAGAAAGAGCAAGGACAGACAGTGCTCTTTCTGGATCTTGGGCTACAGTCTACTTGTGAGTCTAAAATCAATTCAGTGGCTCATGACCAAACTTTGAGAAATAAAATAGACAAAACAGAGAAGACATACATGTAGTAAAGATAAGTACTGTTTTCTGAAAGCTTACTTTGGTCATTTATAAACTCACATGATGGAACGTGTTCTTCTATGTTCCTATGTAAAGTTAATTCTTACTGAGGGTTGAGCTAAACTCTCTGAAAGTCATTGGTTCTCTCAGGACATGCAGAACAGAAAAAGGATTATTCAAAGAAAATAATAAGTAAACAAAACACTAGAAATCATTAACATATATTCCAGAATAGTAAGAATAACTGAGGAGAGGACTTGAGGTGCAAGGGTGCTGAATAAAGATAAATTGGTGAGAGGTGTGTAGGACAGATGAAGAAAAAACAGAAATTGGAGAAAAATCAACTGGGGTCAAATGGAAGGGATGATGTGAACAATCAAAAAATATCCCTGTGAACAACAGTAGGATTTAGTGATCAGTGGGTATAAAGTATGTTCTCCAAAAGAGATGGCAAGATGGGTCTACTGAATGTGCCAGCCTAGCCATTCAAATACTGAAACTTCTATTCTGATTATTTTCAAGCTGAACAACCAGCCACGTATCACTGCATACAATAACTAGTTAAGTGAATCTATGGCTGGTATTTTAAATAGCAGAAGCTGCGAAGACAGCTGATCCTTAACTACGCCCCTGCCCAGAAGATAGGAGATTTGCTATCTGGCAAATCTGAACTCAAGAACAGAGAAAGGCTGAAATACTATATTGACCACTTTTACCAACTTGGAGGCAGTGCTAAAACATAAGCTTCGAAATAAAGCACTGCAGGGGGCTTTGCTCTTACTAGTTAAAAATATAACAAGGCAGTACAAGATGAAATTTATCAGTCATATTTCAACAAAAACTTTTACATAACTGGTGGATGTATCATAAGTATCACGATTTAGTGAGTGCACTACAATTTTCTACTTGGATTTGTCTAACATTATGAGTTTTTTCCCACCTATGAGAGACATTAAAACCAAGTTCTGAAAGAAAACAAACTTAAGACTCAAATCAGGCCAAATCAAGATTATAAAATATAATAATGTAGAATCAATCATGCTATCAATAAAGATGTCTTACGGCTACTAAATATAACAATTTAAAACTTTCATCTTTTAAATCTACTTTTGTATATGTTTTAAAATGCTCACATTATATATAGCTTCAAATATATATAAAACATAAATGTATCATTTGGAGACATTTACTCAGATCTTTTCTTTATAGGGTAAATAACCAAAAAAGTTTAAAGACAGTGAAACAGGTTAAAAGAAAGGAATTGTGAGAGAATTATTTAATTTCAGCTTTAAATCTCACATGCACATTTATAAATAAACTACTGAGTATTTCTGAAGAGAGCAGTTAGTGACATATTTCATTTCATATACAGTTCTACTTTATATTACACAAAGTAGAATGATATCTAGCAGTAGACAGTAGTAAAGTATTTCTAGAAATTGAATACGTTTCCTACTGATGACCGTTACAAACTTTTAAGGGAGCTGCAGGGAAAGATTAATCTCCAAAATCAAAGTTAGGAAAGGGCTGTAGTTTACCAGTTATATGTGGAAAAAAGAAGAAAAAGTAATGATGTTTTCAGTAAGTCCAAGTATAAATAAAGTAATAAATACCAATTTTACTAAAAGTGTTCCCTTGTAAATATATTCACCTGAGAGGTACTTACCATTTGAATTCAGCCTATGCTATCACAGGGCAAATATGCCATTCTCAAATCCCCTATGTGATTCTTGGGTCATATGTGAAGTGTACATATGAACAGCACAAAAAAGCAGTTTTCAAAGAATTGTTCAGGAACTCGAGGGGGATCCTCAAGGTCAAAACTGTTTTTACAATAATACTAAGATGCTGTATGTATGTCTCATATTTCATGAATGTACAGTGAAACTTTCCAAAAACTACATGAGCTAAACACAACACAATGATTGCAGAAGCTGATGAGAATCCAGTTATCTTCAATTAAGCCAGACATTAACTAGGCACAGTGAAATTAAAAATACCACTACACTTCACTGTCTCATTTTAAACTTCATTCATTAATTATAGTAAGTATAACTATATGCTAACAATATTTATTATTTTTAAATGCACTGATATTTTTAAATTTCTCAGTTTTAATTTAAAATATAGTAAATACCTACTGCTGTAACTCACATAATCAAAACTTTTATTAGAGTTCTCAGTACTTGGAGAGTGTAAATGGGTTCTGAGACCAAGGAGTCTGAGAACCACTAGCTGTCTGGGCTGTAGATTTCTGGGTTACAGTGCTTATTTTCATACCAAACAGCACTAGTAAGAAATTTTGATAATCTGGATTTCTATGACTATAGATTTATAATTACTGGATTTCCTTTTAAGCAAGTCATCACTTCTTAAGTGTTAAATATGATGTAAAGATACATGAAATACATATAAAGCATATTTTTTAAAAGTGCAAACACTACATAACTTTTACCACGGAGCAAAAACATCTTTATATTGTTTATCAAGACCTTCTAATAGATCCTGAGTCTCTTTAAATGGCCCGAAGACACCAACAACTCTAGATTATCTTCTCAGTTGGATATAACACCAGTTATCTCCTTAAGCAAATTTGAAAAAGGGCCTGTCACTACACTGTACAAATGAAGCAGGCTGAATTCCTAGATGTGTCCAGATTCTGTGAATAAAAAAAACCCACTCCCACTGAAAACATTTTTCTTCAGTTTTCTTATAGCCCTGGGGAAAAAATGTTACAAGTAAAAAGTTTTTAATCATCTGTTAACTCACTTAAGGCTAGAATACCAATTGCCAGTATTCTACAATGACAGCTGGGCAAACCCAGCAGTGAAGTTAGCTGGATCACCTCCTTTATATATAAAAAGACACACACACACTTACACATCCTCACGCCCACCCACTTGTGCATACATGCACATACATGAGCACCATTAGTGACAACTAAAAAAATATTTTTTTTAATCTCAGAGGATATATATCTCAAAATGATACAGCAGGAATCTCTAAACAGTGGGATTTTCAGTATATATGATTTCCTTTGAAATGTCATTTTCCTTCTAATTTTTCAACAGCAAAGTATGTACCATTTATTCAACAAATAAAAGTTTAAAAAATAATCTGGCTCAATACTGCCCAGAATGTTGCCTAAATCCTCTTTTATCTGTATCAGAGATTTTCACCTACAGGCTCTTCTGCCCCCTTAAAGGATGCTGGCTATCTTTGGAGATGCTTTGACTTGCCTCAACTGGGCGATGGTACAATGAACAGGTGATGATGAATGTTCCAGTGCAAAATGTCAACAGTGCCACTCTGAGAAACCCTGGTCTACATAGACTTCAGCCTCAGGTGAATCTGCTTATTCTGTGACCAGTTGTCTCCTCCCACTCTGCCCCCCGAACCCCAAGAAGTTCTCTCTCACTTGAGCTCTAGGCATACCTTGAAGAATTAATTTAAATGATTACCTAAGCCAAGTTAGCAAATACTTATTAAAACTCTTCATAACTTGTAAGACAGAAGAATGAAGCTTTCGCAAACAAAAATATTTTGGTGACTCATACTCCTGACCCATAAAATACCACTGGTTCACTCTATAGCTCCGTAAATATAGTGACCAAAACCAAGCTAGATCTCCTGTCAGATATAGAAAGTACTGTCAGGAAAATCCATTTAAAATGATTTGCTCTAAAGAAAAGGAAGAAATTTAAAAAAGAAATGAAAGACATAGAAAGATAAGAGAAAAACAAAATCATCTGCAGCTATAGGTTAAAGCCAAGTTTCCTTAAGCAGAATATTTTGTAGCATAAACATTTCTAAGATGGTAAAGAAATTATCCAAATTATGCACATAACAATAAAATATATACAATATTTAAAGTACTTGGAAAGTAACAGCCTGGGGGAAAAAATAAATTTTGCTTTTATAATGATTTTCCAAAAGGTTCTTTTAAAACACCCCAAACTAAAAACTAATTATTTCACAATAGTGTTCTAAAGAACTTAAAAACCACCATGACACATAACACATTATATACATGCTGAGCTTCTCGCCAGACACAGAATATGCGCACGTTGGGCAAGTTACTTAACCTCCATGTCTCACATGCAAAATGCAGATGGCCACTATCTATCTTACAGGACTAGTGGGAAAACTATCCAAGGTAATATACTTAAAAGAACTATTAAAAGGCACGATCAGAATGATTTCTAGCATACAGCAAACTTAATAAATGCTGACCTGCTATTTTTATCATGTACTAAGTAAGTAAGCAAATGAGCTGAACTTCACATCACACGTAACAGTCTTTTTCCCCTACCAATTTACTTACGTGCATTATCCCCTTCTGGAGGTTGATAAAAAGAAAGGCCCAATGATACTATGGCTGCAATTTCTAATATAATTAAAGTGACATCTTGTAATGCTTCCCATACTAGCTGAAGAAAGGTTTTTGGCTTTTTAGGAGGATAAAATTCTTTCCAAATACTGCTTCTCTTCTTTCTATATCTGCAGGGTTTCCACTTAAACCTAGTAAAAAGAAAAATTTTAGTGAACAATTTTACTCCTTAGAAATGAAAATATTTTATTCAAAACACATTCTCTACACTTTATCGATTCATTACATTTGGATACAATGCATAAGATCTTACCAAAATGGCTTATTCCTGTGAGTTGGACTAACTGTATCTAATTTAAATCACTGAAAAACATGCGCAGTGTTTGAAGAAAATACTTTAAGTAGACAACACAAGGCTGAATTAGGAAATTGCACTTTTCCCAACTGCTGCTTTTTGTTCATACTATCTATACCATCTATATAGACTGCTAGAAAACCAGAAATGATATGTTTGATAGTTTTAGACTGGAATTAAACAGTTCCCTGATCTTTCCTTGTACTTTTCTTCCAAAAGCAGGGAAGTATATAAAGATGTTTACTTGATTTACTTATGGCATCTTGGTTAACAAGTGCAAGTTTCTTTTACTTTCATTCTTATTTGCTGAACAATGAAAAGTTCACCTATCATGAGCCTTAAAACTTCTAAAAGTTCTAATTCAAGTGATCAAAGATTTTTAAATCACAAAGACTGGGAGACTTAGGATGACCTTTCCTTCAAGCTTGACTTTCAGGATTTATTTCCAATTGAAGAAATAGGCAGTGCTACTGACTGACTGTCACTGTTAAGGAAAAGATACACTTGGTGGGAAATACTATTTATTGCCTAGATCATGAAATTAGAAAGCTTTGAAAGTTAAGAGAGTTGCGTGATCAAATTTGCCTTTTCTTCACCTACCAAGTTAGTCTTCCTCTAATTTAATCCTGATGATCCTGTCAAGCCTAGATACATCCCACTTAGCTGCGGTGAAGGATGCCCACACTTACATTATTATGGAGGTAGGGGAACAGAAGTGACAATGACAAAGGGCATTTTCCCCAAGGTTAAGAACAACGAAGAAGGGGACAGAGATACCGTGATGACACGACTTTTATATTACATATTTAAATCTATAATGAAGTATAGATGAAGTATAGTATAATGAAGTAGCCTCAACTCTTTGTGTTTTTTTGCCAAGAACTCATTTTAGGAGAACAGCCAGGGAAGAATTCAGGAGAGCAGCAGATTACTGGAAAGCTCTCGGCTCGCTTTAGCTACGATTCTGGATGTGAGGCAGGCAGAGAGTAAAGAGAGAACAAAGCAAGCTCACTGTTAGAATAAACAATGAGAAATGTACATACAGAGCTTTAAAGATTCACTTTGGTTTATTATTAATTATTTATTTACTTGTTAAAGATACCAAAAAGCTTCCAGAGAAAGTTGTCACTAGCAACTAGAACCAAGTCAGGTCCACACTGGGCAGTGTGGAAAGCATCTTAGATTTCTGATGACAGAAGTCATCAGCTGAACCTTCCACAGGGCTCGAGGCTCTGAGTCAGAGTCAGTGGACGGACAGACCGTGAAAGGCGGCACTGAAAGTGTCTGGGGGAAAGGTAGCACGAGAGAGGAAACCTGCAAAGCGTGACTCAGATTTTACAAGCCGTTTCTTCAGGTGAGAGCAACCCCTTCGCCAGTCCTGGCTGCGGAGAGTTAACAGCCATCCACAGTGTAATGGGGGGTTTAAACTCCGGGAGCTGGTGATGGACAGGGAGGCCTGGCGTGCTTCGATTCATGGGGTCCCAAAGAGCCGGACATGACTGAGCGACTGAACTGAAATGAACTGAAGGGAATCAATGTAGTGAGGTTTTCTACAAAACGAAATGTATTTGTTTTAAAGAACTATACTTTGAGATGTCCTGAAATTATGTGCCTAACGCTTTTCAAATTAAGCAGCCTTTCTTTTATGAAGCAATGATTATTATATAGTGGGTAGGTAGGTTTGTTCTGTCTTATATTTTAATGCCATTACAGCAAAAATAAAAGATTCTTGTTCCTTCCCTGTGTTAGTCTCCATTTCTTTTTCTAAGAAATATGTTTGAAGATATTAGTTCCATCAGTTTAACTCACCCTTAAGAGTAACCATCAATTACATACAACACCTCAGTTTTAAATATCACTGTAACTATAAAAATAATTGATTAAATCTTAACTTATGTTGGTTGTAACAGGGGCCAATATTTTATGCTGAAAAGAACAGCCACAGAGCTAAAGATTGCTTTAAAATGTTATCTTGGAGGGAATACAGGAAGTAAAAAAGCAACTGATCCAAAGATTAGCATAATTCTTCTATGCTCTCCCCACACATACAAGCACACACTTAGAACACTGCACCGCCAAAGCTATCTGGTTTAGGAATTAGAAGACCTAGGTTCCAGTTAATCTACTGAAATCTTGTGCAAGTCACTTACTCCTTTGGGGGCTAGGGGGATGGACAGAATTAATATTTATCGGTAAAACCTAGATTGTTTGGGAGGACCAAAGAAGGTACCAAGTATATAAATCATGAACTACAGGGCAATAGTTAATTAAGTTAGGACGAAGACAAGTTACAAATGGAACACTATAGGTTTTAACTATTTTGGGGACAACTGATTTCTATTATGTTAAAATAACAAACTTACGGAACCTAGTTAAGAGTTTTGCAACAACAGTCTGTCCCTCTCTCTGATATTTACTGAATATCTACTATGTCCAGGTACTGTTTGTTGTACTTCGTTGAGAAGTCAGGGTGAACAAAAAGCTCTTACATTCAGCAAACTTACACTGCACTGGAGGGAAAGAGAAAGAGTTAAAATAATAGAGAGGACTGGCATTTATTCTAAGTGCGATGGAAACCACTAGAAGGCTTTATAGGAGGGTAGTGATAACTAATCTCATTTAAATTGACTGAAGGACAAACTGAGGAGTATGCATGCAAGCAGAGGAAAAGACCAGCTGAGAGACCACTGGTCTCTACAGTACAAAATGAGAGGTGGTGGTGGTTGGCTCTGGGTTTCAAAAACAGAGGCAGAGCCCCTGAATCTTCCAGGTATCTTGTAAAGAAATCAGACAGAACTTGCTGAAGGACTGGATGAGGATGAAAGGAAAAAAAAAAAAAAAACGAAGGATAAAGCACGATACCTAGATTCTTTTTTGCCCATGCACCTAAATAGAAGACAGAGACATTTATCAAGATAAGGCAGACTTTGGGAACAGCAGAACTGGGTGGAAAAAGGGAGGCAGGAGTTCATGGTTCTGCTTTACAGGTTTACACATGATATGCCTATTAAACAAACAGGTGGAAATGTCTAGTAGATGGCTGGTTATCCATATTCAGAACTCAGGGAGAGATCTGAGCCAGAGAATCTCACTATACAGATGATTCTGGAGCCACGGGCCTAATGGCAGCCCCTGGAAAGCTAGAGTACACTGACAAGAAGGAAGCCAGACTGAGGTGGGAGCCTTGGGGCACTCTAACATTTGATGGTCAGAGAGGGTTCTCAAAACACCAAAGGCAACCAGGAGGAAATGGGGGGACACACACAGAGACACGTGTTCATGGAGTACCACAGAAAGGCAGTTTTTAAAAAGGATGATGTGGCCGATCACATCAAATGGCGTTGCCAAGGTGGAATAAGATGAAGACAGACTGGACAACTGGCCTTCACTAGATGGGGACTGATGACTGATAAGGAACCTTCGAGAGGCGGCATGGAGGCTAGTCTGGGAACGAGATAGGAGGAAACAACGAGCACAGGTAACTGCCAGGCGTGTGATGCAACGACAAGAAATAGAGCAGTCAAGGTGAAACACAGCAAAGGTCAACCGGACGGCAACCCCCCTCTGCAGCCTCGCCTGGAAATCCCACCGGCAGAGGAGCCTGGCGGGCTGCAGTTCATGGGGTCACAGAGAGCTGGACACGACCGAAAATGCACGCACACAAAGGTGAGTCACAGTACTGCTGCCCTCAGAGCCACGTTCTACCTTAATGCTTTACTGCTTTATTTTGCTCCTTACTACAAAATGGATAAATAAAACCATTCTGCCTTTTTAAAGATGAGTGACAGATATAAGCTGAGCACTGAAGAATTGATGCTTTTGAACTGTGGTGTTGGAGAAGACTCTTGAGAGTCCCTTGGACTGCAAGGAGATCCAGCCAGTCCATTCTGAAGGAGATCAGCCCTGGGATTTCTTTGGAAGGAATGATGCTAACACTGAAACTCCAGTACTTTGGCCACCTCATGTGAAGAGTTGACTCATTGGAAAAGACTCTGATGCTGGGAGGGATTGGGGGCAGGAGGAGAAGGGGACGATCGAGGATGAGATGGCTGGATGGCATCACTGACTCGATGGACGTGAGTCTGAGTGAACTCTGAGAGTTGGTGATGGACAGGGAGGCCTGGCGTGCTATGATTCATGGGATCACAGAGTCGGACACGACCGAGCGACTGAGCTGCACTGAACTGACAGATATTAAGGCAAGTTATTTAGCGACGGAAATGACTGACCACACTGGTGACACAGACTAGTTAATCTAGAACAAACCTCTGAAGAAGCCAGGGGAAACGGAATTCAGGGCATGGTGTCAGGCCACCACACGTACAGGAAGACATTTCCACTGTGAGGAGGGAGAAAAGCAAAGTGTGTGGGGAAGAGAAAGGTAAGCCCTGCTGAAACTGGTAATGAGACTACACAGTCCTAGCTTTAAAAACAGATGAGATATGGTATCAAATCATTTAGAAAAAGTAACAGATAGACAGAATGAGAACTCTTCTGCCTAGACCTATTGGCTCCATAGACTATAGTGGAACAGCGATGAGGCCGAGGCATTGATCTTTCAATGGCCCAGTTAGCTTCACAAAGAGGAAACAGATACGAAAATAGATTAAAAACCCACCAAAAGTAGCCTTAGAATTTATGCTTTCGGGGTCTGGATCCACCATTCTATGAATAGATAATGGCTCAAGAATACCGTCTGTATATCTGAAAGAGATATATTATGGGAAAAAAATACAAATGCTATCAAGATACTAATGTTTTACCAGAAAATGCAGCATTCCAACTGCTGAGGCTAATAAAACCATGTCTCAATTTAGAAAATGAAGAGGAAAAGCACTGAAATGGAGAAAGCAGTGGATTTAACTGAAAATCATGGCTAATACACAGCACATCCTAATCTCACATTTTCTACTTGAGATTATGTCAGCATTTTTGAGTGTGTTCTGTCTGTGGAACAGCGATGTCTTTTTTTAGTGAGGGTCACAGGAAAACATAGCTTCCCAAGCGGCACAGAGGTCAAGAATCTGCCAGCCAATCCAAGAGACATGGGTTTGATCCTTGGGTCGGGAAGATCCTCTAGAGGAGGAAACGGCAACCCAGCCTGGATTCTTGCCTGGGAGATCCCATGGACACAGAAGCCTGGTGGGCTACATTCACAGGGTCGCAAAGAGTTGGGCACAACAGCAGCAACACAGGAAAAGATGCATATCAAGAAAGTATGTGCAGATCTGTGTCAATTCTTTTTGAAAAACAGATCAATACTCTCATCATATTCTCAATTTCACAAAAAGAAGATTCCCCTCAAATTTAAGTGAATCACTATCTGAAGTCAAACTCAGGCTTTGTTCCTGAACGCCAACCGCAGGCCAGATAAAGAGAGGCACAAACACACAAAGGGAAATGAGTCAGACGGGATGCCTTTCTCCGGCACTCGCCTTCAAGGAACTCGTAGTTTGGTGGGGCAGACTGACAAGCAATCAGTTAATCACAACCCAGAGTGTTAAGCAGTAATGACGGGGGTGGTGAGGATGTTACGGAAGCCAGCAAAAGGAACTGGAATCCAAATTTAGGGAGTTGGGGTGGATAAGGAAAATAGACCAAACCTGAGATCTCAGGAATGATTAAGAGACAGTCACAGGAAGGGTGAGGTGGCATGTTTAAGGTGAAGAGACCACAAGACCGGGAATAAGAATGATCTTGGCACAACAACAGTATTTCAGAAAGCTGAAAAGTTTGCTATGCCTCAAACACTGAGGGGGAGACAAGAGATGAGATGAAGTAAGCAAGAGCCAGACCCCCCAAGAATTTGTTAATCTAAGTGAGAAGTCTGAACTTCCTTCTAAGTGCAACTACAAACCCTCTACCAGCCTTCAGCAGGAAAGTGACAGGCAGTGCGAAGGGAGACAGGAAAAAACACCAGTTGGTATGCTGTTACCTGAATTATGCAAGAGAAAGACAGCAGCCTCAGCCAGGGCGGTGGGGAGCTAGGGAAGCGGATGCCCTTGAGTTAAGAGGCAGGAGTCACGGGATTTCCATGTCTTGTTGACCCAGTGAGTAAGAACAGGCGAAAGACTCCTATCAAAGTCGAGTCTACCTAGCAAGGTGGGGGACAGTTTCATCAGAGAGGGGGAACGGGGGAGCATCCTTTCCGAAGGGAAAGTCTGGAGAGGCTGGGGAAATGAAGATGTCTACTAGCAACTGAGCTTTTGGCCCCAAAGCCTGTGAGAAAAGCCTGGACTGGTGCTACAGATGTTGGAGTCAGATGGGAAGTCTTAGAAGCGGAGAGCATCACCCAGGGAGAAGGCAGAGATGAAGACGCAAGTGCCCTGTGATCGGAAACCCAAGGCCTGCCGACACGGCAAGGAAAGCACAGGAGGCAGATGAAACCGGTCAGACAGGAAAAAGCAAACCTTGAGAGTATAGTGTTATGACAGCAGAAGAGAAGGCTCTGAGAAGGAAATGTTATATTCAAAAAATTGAACCTGAAAAAAACGAACAACACGATGCTGCTTCAGACTCTATCGAGTACAACCTTACAAAATAATATATATGCTACAAGATTTGAGGAGGAGTCAGTATTGCAGTTATCTTCAACAAACTCATAAGCACTGAAAACTGGTAACCAGAGCAAGTATTACATGTATAATTCTCTATATTTTTAAATGGGGGTATGCTAATTATCATAGCAGGAATAAATTTCTAGGACTAGGTCACACAGAGTCATCAACAGAACACCCTCACTGGTAACTGTATACAAGCATTAGAACACACGTGGCTGGCACATCACCAGCACGCAAATCCCTGTCGAGTGCCTACAACGGCTGTGCCGACTGGCATCACCAGACATGCACATCAGGGAATCACTGCGTTCCTGCAGCAGCCTCTAAGTCAATAAGGACTTATCCTGGGCAAAGGCTGACTTCTTTAGGGAGCTAAAATACATTGCCATGTGTCAATGCCGGTTTTGCTACATTACATCATGAAGACATGGCCAAAGCACAACGTGACCAACAGCCTCATTACCAGCAAGTGCAAACACAAGCTGCCACCTGCAACCTGACGGGGACATCAGTCAGCCAGGGACAGCTGCTGTTGGCTATCCTGCTTCTTCCCTCAGCTACTTTTGTTTCTCTCTACCACTGTTTCCTTCCTCATTTCCCTCTCCCCCCTCCTCTGTTCTCTTCTAATTTTAGCCACTCCCACCTTAGAAAGCCTGGTGCCTCTTTTTTGCTTTCCTATCCTTATTAAATCCACAGAGCCATGCCTCGTACAGAAGACCATTCAGTAACTGTCTGATTTTTATCCTTTGCTTAATACAGTGCTACGAATACAAAATGATACCAAGGGCTGAGATCTGCACTCTGTAAATCTTACTACTAGAGTCTATTCTACCATCCAATAAAAAAATATACTA
Organism: Madoqua kirkii; assembly: GCA_006408675.1. Taxonomy (NCBI): domain Eukaryota; kingdom Metazoa; phylum Chordata; class Mammalia; order Artiodactyla; family Bovidae; genus Madoqua; species Madoqua kirkii. The sequence continues at coordinate 45,160 of SJYC01015746.1, forward strand.
CAGATACCACAAAGAACACATTAAAGTGGAAAAGACAGCAAAAGCAAGTGTAAAATTAAAAGATCGCGAGAGAAGGTTTAGAATAGGAAATGAGAAAGTTAATGTAAGGAAACACTAATGATACAGTCAAACAAAACTGCAATGACAATTTTATACAGTGAGGTTATTTAGTTACAAGGTTGTTTTGGCATAAAAGTTCTTTCTTGGAGTCTGGGGAGACTGTAAGCTAGGTGCTTGGTAACATAAAACTAAAAATATGAATAAGTCACAATTCCAGTTTTTTCTGCAATTTATAGTTCTAATTCTTTTAAAAGCGAAGATGATCAATCAGAACCGCTAGTCTATGGGGTTGCACAGAGTCGGACACAACTGAGCGACTGAACTGAACTGAGGACGTTTTTAATATGAAAATCACATCTGGCTTCAAACATTTCCTATTGATCAGTACATGAACAGTAAGGTTCAAACTCGGTCAAGTACTAGTCTGGTAGAAAACAAGCAGTGAATTAGCAGGCCAAATGAGAAAGCAAAGAAACACAACTTCCTTAGTAGGGCGTATTTTAAACACTGACTGATAAACCCTCTTCTTTTTTTTTTTTCCATTCTGCAATTCTTGTCATCAAAAAAAATACTGTGAAGAGAGAACACAGAAATTCCATTATCAGTATCTCAACTCTTTTGCACGCTGAATGAGGTGTGCTTTTACAACAGGCCGTAAAGTACACTCCAGCAGTTAAAAGCATGTTCTCTGCAGCTAGAATGTCCAGGTTTGAGTCCTTCCTCTGGGATTATAGGCTGTAAGACTTCAGCAAAGCTGCTTAACCATTCTGTACTGTGGGCTCTTGGGCTGTAAATTGGATAGGGTTGCTGTGAGGATAAGGTAATATTTCTTAGTGCTAACTACCAACGTGGCATAAAAACCACTGTGTTGTTCTTAACATCTTAAACTGCTCCTCCAGACTTTAGAGCAATCTAAGATCTACACCCCTACTATTTCTGATTTTTCTTTTCCAGTGTTCTGTTAGGCATATGTCACTAACATAACACACATCTCATTTTTTTTTCCCTCCCACATCTCCTTTATAATTGTCCTGTGAACTTGTCTCCCAGGTGGAAAAATAAGGCGTGCAGTTTTATACACTGATGTATGCCCAGAGGGCTTCCCAGGTAGTGCCAGTGGTAAAGAACCATACTGGTTTGATCCTTGAGTTGGGAAGATCCCCTGGAGAATGAAATGGCAACCCACTCCAGTATTCTTGCCTGGAAAACCCCATGGACAGAGGAGCCTGGCGGGCTACAGTCCACAGGGTCACAAAGAGTTTGACAAGACTGAAGTGACTTGGCGTG
>SJYC01015748.1:0-13174 GCA_006408675.1 Madoqua kirkii
CACTTTCACCAATGATGAGGAGCTAGAAAAGATTACTTGCAAGTACAACTAGTCTTCAGCTACGGAATTGTTACAGGGATGTTCGCAAAATCGTGGTATGTTTTTCTCCCAGTTCAATATCCATCAGAACTGGCTACAGGACTTGTTAGAGTACAGATGCCAGTTGCAGAGTTTCAGCACGGCTAGGGCAGGCTCCACAGTCTCTGTCTCCAACAAACTATCAGGGGACACGCTAGTAGTTCAGAGGGCGCAACGCGAGGACCCCTGGACAGGAGAACAAAGTGCCGACTCTGCCTGCTGCTTAAAGACGCCCAGGGAAGGAAAAGCTCGCTGGCTTTGGCTTAAATTTACAGGGATGTGACAGTTATGAATTCTATAAGACATTTTCTTTCGTTGCCTGCTTCCACCCACTTCACAAATCCTTATGCTTGCCCAATTATTACTAATTTTACTCATCCCCTAGGCAAAGTGGGTTCATACTCACGCATCAATTATTATAATAACTCAACTTCAAAAGCTGGAGAGAGTGGTTATTTTTAAGATCTCTGTGTTTTCCTACCTAAAATTTCTTGGCATCTGAGCATCACACCAATCCTAGAGTAAATCATTATTATTTATTTGAGAAATAAAACAATTAAGATTCATCAGTCTGTGTGTTGAAAGCATGTATGTCACCATTCCTCTGGTTTCCAGAAAGAGAAATTTTCCTCAACAAGTTCTGGCCTCCTACCCATCTATCATCATCGAGCCGAAATGAACTGCTTGACTGATGTTCCGAGAACAAGCAGCTTCCTCACCTCCTTGCCTTCTTTGTAAACAGCATGTCTGTAAGACTCACACAATCGGGTTTGAATTAGTAGGGGCAGGTCCCCAGGTCAAAAATCCTAGCATCCTTCAAAATGCCGGGGGTGGAGGTAAGTAACTGTTTAGTTCTGGGTTCAATACTAGAATCTCAGTTATCACCAAAACCCAAGTCATTCATTTCAGCTTTTGTCAGTAATAAAAGTAGTATTTTTATTCCCACGTGCCAATATTTGCCTTTTCTCTTGACAAAATTCACGCCGGAGAGAAGGGTGTTATTTACTGGGTGGCCCTTAAATTTCTCAACAATAAGGATACATAACAGAGCTAGAATCTGAAACCTCTATTTGCAAATCAAAAGTCATGTTTCTTATACTAGCTGTCTCTGCTTGAAGTCTTCACGTTTATCAGGCTGAAATGGAAGTTTTGGTAGGTTAAACAGTCAAACAATACCAAATGTACCAATTTATGTGATAAAATGAGAATTCACTAGACATTAGAGTGGTATTTGTTATCTGCTACCTCTGCCCTTCCCCAGCTCTCAATGGTCCATCCCCATATCCAGATACTGCCCTGTCCATAAGGATGATGGGTTTGGTCATGCGCATGTGACTCAACAAAGGCCAACAGGTGGCAACGGGGCTTCTGCTGTGACTCTGGAATACAGGCTTGTTTCTTCTTGCTGAACTTAAAACTGAGATGTGGAAAGCCTCTGAGAACGCGTCTAAAAGGAAGGGAGGGAGAAAATATGATTGTCGGTACTGGATCATTTGGGCTTTTGTGTCAGCCAACACCTAAAGTCTGTCCTAACCGTGATTTTTTCGTTCTTTGTCAATAAACTCCTCTTGGAGGTTATTCTATCACTTTGCAACTCGCAGGGCTTTGCTAAGTCTATGATCACCATGTTCAGTTCCCCCTACTGTGTAAAGAAAGAGAAGTCTAGAGAAAACTACCAAATGCAAACGAACCACTTTCCCAAAGTGGACTATCTGAACTGCTAATTAACCCACAAATGATAAATCGAACTGTTGTCTATTTCTAGATTGTCTATAACCTCTTCTATTTTCCTCTCTTCCCTACTATTATTCACGCTTCTAGTCACCTAACTAGTAAACTGACCAAAATGCCAAGGACAACAAAAAAGCTTTGCTCTTTATTGTCAGCTACACCATGGCAATCAGGAGGAGACACTATTTAGAACTGAGACACAACAGAAAGTCGAACGTGTCCTTTGCTTCTCGTTGTTCATGAAGAGATTCTGATCTTCCATTTGAAAAGTTTAAGAAGAAATCTTGGAAGCTGAGGTTCCCCAAGAGGGCGGTTTTAAAGAAAACACCTATCTCCATACATAATTTATCCCAGAATCCCTAGATGATGTCTCTGATCCAAGAACTGTTGGTAATCTTTGAGTTATTACATAAAAAGACAGATGGTTTAAGACTAGAGTTGGGCAAAAATAGCTACAGTCTTCAAAAAGAATGAGATGGATTCCAACTGACACATAAGCTTTACTGTGAATGGGCAGGCAGGACCCCAGAAGAAAACAAAAGGATGACTATGAAGTCTTAGCACTGAGTGAAGCTCATAAAGAGACAGTTTTGTTAATGTTACAAATCAATGCTTTCTTTCACAGGGTCACCTGACTCTGGATCACAGAATGGCTGTATGATATTATTTAGACTCAACAATGATGAGGACAACAAAAATACCACACATTGGAAAAACTGAAAGAAACAGCTGGACAGCTAAATAAATTTGGTGATGAAATATGGAGTTGGATGAAACACTGAACTCTAAAAGTGATTATTAATATTATACAGTAACATGATGATTCCTGCAGGCTTGAAAACATATGTTACTATAACTAAGTATACTAGCATAAGAGGAACAACCTGAAAGGTGTTATTTAATGCACTATTGGGTTCCAAATTCCCAACTGTTCTAAACTTCTATTAGTGATGTGAAAACACAGAAGTTATATTTCTCCAATCTATAGATGACTTGAAGCTAGGTAACTCAACAAGTGTACCAGATGACAGAATTAGAATCTGGAAAGACAGGTGGGAATGGGAAGTTAACTATAATTAGCACAAAGGTATGATCTCTTACATTTAATTCCAAAAACACAACTGTACAAATATGACATACAAGAAACCCAACAGTGTACATTCAAAGACAAAGGTCCAGTTTACTCAAAGCATTGGCTGATGTTAATTAACATGATGTGAGTGCTTTCCCCTTCCATTCCCAAGCTGTCATAGACAGCAATGACAGGAGTATTAAAAACTAACAAAGGGAGTTAACAAATCCTTTCTACTTTGCCTTGCACAAACACACTTATACTGTTACAGGATCATGCAACACAGATAACAACACAGCACACCTCCCTAAATGTGTGACTATACATAAGACGACGTGCACTTAGCCTGGCACACAGTGAATTGTAAATGCATGTGAGCTATTTTTATTGTTGGGCTTCCCTGGTGACTGAGTGGTAAAGAATCTGCCTGCCAACGCACAAGATGCACTTCAACCCCTGGGTCAGAAAGATGCCTTGGAGAAGGAAATGGTAGCCCACTCCAGTATCTTGCCTGAGAAATCCCACGGACAGAGGACCCTGGTGGGCTACTGTCCATACAGCCACACAAGAGTTGGCCATGGCTTAGCAACTAAACAACAACAAACAAATTTTTATTAAGATTTCTAAACCTAAATAAACAGAGAATTCTGATGATAAGTCTAATAAAGGTGAGGCTCTGCTATACAGATAAAGCATATGATGACTGAATACATCAAAAAGACTAATGAACAAATGAGGAGCACCGACTTTTATGTGTATTATAGACAACAGGCCAACTAGATTTTGCATTGGTTAGGTATGAATTGCCATGAGATGCACAGTGTGAAAAATAATAAAGAGAATGTTGAAGACGTCAGAAAACCAGCCGACTACAGATGCGGAAAGAATTTAGTCTAGGAGAGGAATATTTCTAGATGGCTATTTTCAAACATCTGAAGTTTTTAAAAATCTTTCACTGAAGTATTGCTGATTTACAGTGTTAATTTCTGCTATACAGCAAAGGGAATCAGTTTTACATATACATATATATATATACTTTTTCATATTCATTTCCATTCTGTTTTATCATGGGATACTGAATAAAGTTCCCTGTCCTACACAGTAGGACTTTGTTGCTTGTTCATCCTGATTACATCTGCTAATCCCAACTCCGAACCCTTCCCTCTCCCTCTCCACTCTTCCACTTGTGTGCAGGCAACCACAAGTCTGTTTGCTATGTCCATGAGTCTATCGGTTTCATAGATGTGTTCCTTTGTGTTGAACTGTAGATTTCTCATATAAGTGACAGCGTAAAACATTTGAAAATTTGCAATGTAGAATAGTGACTAGATATATTCTGTAGTGGAGGGCACAACGAGTATGAAAGAAAGTTACAGAGAGGTAGATTTTTGGCTGAGGCAGCACTTATTAGTAACAAGTTATCCCACACTGGAACGGATCTGTAACAGTTATTAATTTTATGTCAATTTGACTAGATCCCATGGAGCTCAGATATTTGGCCAAACATTATTTATGGGTATGCCTGCAAGGGTGTTTCTGGATGAGATTAGCACATGAATGAATAGGCTAAGTAAAGCAGACCACTCTTTGTGATGTACGTGGGCATCATCCAATCCAGTGAGCACCCAAACAAGACAAAAAAACGGTAAATCATACCCCACTCCCTGCCTGACTGTCCAGTCTTCGGCCCTCAGACTGGGAATTACCCATCGACTTCCTCTGCTCTCAGGCCTTCAAACTGAATGAAACCACAAGCTTCCCTGAGTCTTTACTTTGTAGATGGCAGATTGTGGGACTTCTCAGCACCGTAACTGCCTGAGAAAATTCCTCCAGATAAATCACTATATGGGTAGATGATAAATCACTACACAGATAGATTTCCCAATGTTCTTTCTTTTCTCTGGAGAGGGAGAACTCTGACCAATAAATTGAAAGTCCATCCCTGTTTTAAAAAACACCACCATCAGTCCGGATGCAGTAAGTACGCTTTATACATATATACAACTTCTATTCAGCACTCCATTCCTGTGATCCTAAACTGCTTAGCTTTTAAAAAATCAAGATTCCTTTTAGACAAGATCAGGTCAAAGACAACATAACCCAGATGAGAAAACTTACTCTGTTTTGTATACAGTGTATGAAACATAACATCTAATTTGAAGATCTGCTAATTGTACTCTTCAGCTTAGGAAAGACATTTCATTAATTGTAACTTTAGATTGATGCAAATTGGTTACAAATCAAAATTTGTTAGAAACTAATCTTTTCATTTAAACTTTCATTAATCTCTTAATGTGTCCTTCAGGTCAACTAAAGATTCCCAAGTAATTCTGATTTTTCCAGATCACTCCCAACTCAGGATAAAATTCCAAAACCAACAGAAAAAGTTACAGTCCTAAATCTTAATCTTTAATTTTTCAATGCTTACAGATTCTATAATTAATTCTGTACATTAAGTTACTTCTGATTTCATATATTCTTTCCCAAGGAAATTGGGAAATTGTGGTTTTCTCTTAAGGCATCTACACTGAAATAATGTCTTCAAATTTTCATTCATATACCAAAGTAACTTAAATGTTAGGTCAAATTTCTATTTACTATATCTATCACATATCTCAGTAAACATGAAAGTTAAAAAAAAAAAAGTATTTACAAAGATTCTTAGTCCATGACTCCTTCTGAAGAAGTGAAGTGAAGTTACTCAGTCATGTCTGACTCTGCGATCCATGGACTGCAGTCTACCAGGCTTCTCTGTCCATGCGATTTTACTAGAGTGGGTTGCCATTTCCTTCTCCAGGGGATCTTCCTGACCCAGGGATCGAACACAGTCTCCTGCATTGCAGGCAGATGCTTTACCCTCTGAGCCACCAGGGAAGCCACAACTCCTTCTATAGGAACACAAATTATAGATCTGGGGTTTGGCAGGGGACCTCTAAAGATAAAGACAGCTTATTTTCATTCACTTAATGATAAAAGTTATAAGTTTCTAAATCAATACACCAACGATGAACAAAATTTAAAAAACCAGTATTCTGACAGAAAAATTATTACATAACAAAGAATCAGAAGTTAACAACTGAAAGGCACGTTGAAGACCAAATCCGATGGTTCATTTTATAGCAATGAAACCAAATACTCATCATCATCTACTGCCAAAAAGAATGAAAGAAAGCAAGCATTAAATGCTCACAAAAACCATTAAAAGAAGGGTACAAAGATCAAAATTTAAAACATGTGATAAATCATAACAACATATAAGTTCTATGGAGGCTACTATTTCTATAGGAACACAAATTATAGATCTGGGGTTTGGCAGGGGACCTCTAAAGATAAAGACAGCTTATTTTCATTCACTTAATGATAAAAGTTATAAGTTTCTAAATCAATACACCAACGATGAACAAAATTTAAAAAACCAGTATTCTGACAGAAAAATTATTACATAACAAAGAATCAGAAGTTAACAACTGAAAGGCACGTTGAAGACCAAATCCGATGGTTCATTTTATAGCAATGAAACCAAATACTCATCATCATCTACTGCCAAAAAGAATGAAAGAAAGCAAGCATTAAATGCTCACAAAAACCATTAAAAGAAGGGTACAAAGATCAAAATTTAAAACATGTGATAAATCATAACAACATATAAGTTCTATGGAGGCTACTATCAAGAAAATAGCTGGCAGTGTACCTCAAATGATTACTACTACTAAGCTGTTACACACCATTTGATCGACAAAAGTTTTTGACTGCAGCCTTTCAAAAAAGAAGACTCAAGTTATCTCCATTTTTACATATATTTTTTAAAATTTTAATTTATTTTAATTGGAGGTTAATTACTTTACAATATTGTATTGGTTTTGCCATATCATATTTTTTTAAAAAACATAAAAATTGATTCAAATTCCTTCGTAGACAGGTAGCTATGAGAAGAGGGACAGTATCTTTATAGCTGTTTCTCACTGTGGCTCCTATTGGCATTTTATTGACTGTGAGCACTATTTCATAAATTCAGAAATCCAGCCTCACCCAGCCCCTCCCTGCTCCACCCCATCAGATACTAGCAGTAACTCTCAGCCAGGGTGAGCAACCTGAAACTCCCCACCTTAAATGTTCCCTAAGGGAGGCAGACTGTATACTTATGACGAAACTTAAGAGGAAATGGCAATCCATTCCAGTATTCTTGCATGAAAAAACCCATGGACAGAGGAACCAGGCAGGCTACAGACCATGTGTGGGACTCGACCGAGTGACTAAGCATGCTTTCTACACACTGAACATTTATTTACCTTTGATCTTCATATCTTAAACAAGAGTAGGTTCTACCCTCTTTCAAGTTCCTTATATAGTCACCTTCTGCAGAAAAAGAGCATTACACCTGACTCATATCCTAAAATGAAGTTTTTAAAAACTTAAAACAATTTAAATAAATGATAAAAATTTACTGTAAATTGCTGAACACCTGAAATACCTATTGTAATATATGACTGTAATGGAGGAAAGAGCAGATGATATACTATCATACGTACAAAGGAACAGACATCACAAGACCATGAGTGGCAGGAAGTTTCTTTTACAGGATTTTGTCATATTCAAATTATTTCATTAAAACACTGTGAAGAACCAAGGGACTGTTTGCTTTAATATGACTCTGAACTGACTTTAATCGCATTTTAAGGGGCTTAAAGAAAACATACACACTTGCATAAAATATTAAGCTTGTTTAGAAAAGTAATTTACCTCAGGTGTGTGAAGAACGATATGCATATACAGGATAAAATCTACCGAACAGGATTTGCTTCGTAAGAACTGACAAGCAGAAAATAAGCACTATCTATAAGGCCTGATTTATAAGTCCCCCCAAATTCATGAATATCATGGCTGTCTGTGCTGACAAAAAAACTAGCCCTACTCCTCCCAGCAAGTTACTTATCCACCAGAGTCTTTGAGAGACAGACTAAATACAATACTTGGAAGGGCAAGTTACAGATGCTGCCAGTGATGAATTCAGCATGACTGCTTTAGCAAATCTCTCAGTGTGGGAAGCAAGTAGATTAGAACAGTGGAGGCGCTAATTTGCTCCTCTAGTACAGCTTTTAACACACGGCCGCAATGATTTGTTTACCACTCTGTCTTCCCCAGTGATCTGTGAACTCAAGGCAGGATTTGTGCCATTTATTTTTAACCCCCAGCACTCTCAGGAATATAGTAGGTGCTCAATGTTTACTGAATAGAGACATTCATTTTTGAACCTTAGCTAAAAATCTATTTGAAAAGTAATCAATGCCAATTCAAACAGCAGAGCAAAAAAAAATTTTCTAAACTTCTGTTTAAAATAATATGCTAGGTGTTTAGTTTGTTAAGAGAAAGTCGTAAGATTCAGAATTTTCAAACCACTTTGGTATGCAAAGACAGAAACTTTTCCTTTAAATTCTTTCAGACAATGTAAGTTAAGATTTCCAAGTAAATTATACAATGATTGCTACAAAGCAGTGGTTCTTAACCAGGTGCTAGACTCTATGCCAAGTAACAAAGCCGAGTTTCAATACTTCACGAAGCCCAGAAAAAATGATGCATTTATTTGAGAAATAATTTGTTAGGATTACTCATCCTAAAATGATACCAAATCAGTATATAAGAAAGTTAGTGATTAGATCTAAATAAAAGAAATAATCTCACCCATAAAAGTCCATTGGAAAAATGATCCTCAGTCCCACATCTAGTCCTCTTAAATCTGCCATTTCTGTTTCATCTCCAGCTTGCAGATCATCCCACTTCTGTCTAGTTGCTGCTCCTATGCCACACTGAAACAGCTCTTCAAGGTGATCACTGACCTCTCTTGTTCCTAAATCTAATGGACACATTTAGTCCCTGTTATCTGACCTGGTGGCAACCTCTGTTATTACTAACCATTTTGCTCTTGAAATGGTCCATTGCCTTCATTTCTCTGATGTTTGACCCCCGTTCCCACCATGGTGCCATCTCTGGTGGCCAATTCTTTTTTTCACTGCTTGTTTCCCTTCTTGCATTAACTGTCAAGGGAATCAGCGGAGAGAGACTGGGTGGCACTCCAACCCTGACCGGAACTGTTTCCATCTATTTGCAGTTAGCAAGCGTGAGGTCAGTTTGTAGGTAACAGCAAACATTTATTTGCATGTGCATCTACAAGAATCATTTTTTTCCTTGCACAGCTCAGAATTTCACTGTTCAGTTAAAATGATGAACCCATACTATAGCACTCTGGCTTAGTAACAGGGTGAAAAAAACACTCAGTTTCCTTATCGTAGTTCCCACTACAGCTCCCATTCCTCTTAGTCCTTAGTTTATGAAGAAATAACTTTGTCAGCCCAAAGCAGAACAGTTCCTGTTAAACTGGGGCTTCACCGCCGTCCCTGGGGCTGCAAGACAATCACTCTTGATACCTGTCATTTCCAGCATGGATGATTTTATGACATCAAAGTCCTTAATTAAGCAGAATATATGATAAAATTGTAATGTGAATGATCCCCAACACAGGGATCTTCAAGTTCACTATAAATATTTTTGCTTTAGGGTCAAACCAGTTGGAACCATCTTGCCCCAAATACCGAAGATGCCTGTGTCTCTGGAAAGGTTGTCCTGACCACCGATGAGTGCTTCCCAGACCTCAGCCTGCATCAGAATCATCTGAGGGGCTCCTTAATCCAAGACTGCTGGCGATCTCTGACTCCAGTTCAGTAGATCTAGCATAGGACGTAAGAAGAATTTGCGTTTCAAAAAACTTCTCTGGCAATGGAGACGCTACTGGTCTGAACAACCACTATTAGAGATACTAAGTAATCCCTGAAACTAGATTAAGGAACAAACTGTTGGATTACCACCTTAACCCCAAATTTCCCAACAACAATAGAAACAAATTACTCACAGTTCTTTATTATCCTATTCTTAATCTGCATGAATATTTGAAAGTAGACCATACTCTAAAAATAGCCATTACTTTGATTTTTAATACCAAATATATTGATGTATTACACAAATACTGCAAATAATTTCCTTCAAAGAAACATGAAGACGTACTGCTTTATTCTGAATTTACATAAAATGATTTTAAACTAAATATATCAAACTTTAACAAATTTAACAGAGAACTACAATTCAGAGATCTACCTTCTCCTACCTGCCCCCACTGCTCTGAGTCTTTGAAAAGCTCAGAAGTTAAGTAATTTTATATAATCCAGTGCTGCTTACTAACAAATATAAGAACATATTATATCTACAGTTAAATATGAGAACAAAATGTTCTATCATTTTTCTAGCCTCACTGGCTTGGAGAATTTCAGCTATAGTCAAGAAAGCGATTTCTAAATTAAAACAGTGTTTCTCCCCTTCTGTTCAGGAGCTTGAAGGCAACATGAACACTTGAATGTCACACCAGCTGCTCTACCAGCCTACTCAGTTCTTAAGAGCTTCTCTCCTGTCAGTTCACAAGAACCTACACTTAACTGCTTAAGGAGGCAGGATGCTCATTATGTCACAGAACAAACTCACAAAAATAAAGTTGGCAATATTTAAGGAAGCATAACTCTTATCTGTAAATTTAACACGAGCTGTCTGTTTTCTTAATTAAAACTTACAGATTTCAAGGACTATTTATTCCAATATTTAAGCAACGGAACACAGAACGAAGGGCAGAAGACCCTTTTCCATTCCTTTCTCTCCTTTTTTTCTTAATCCGTGTGATACTACCTGACAGTCTTTTGCATTTTCCAGCCACAGATACTAAAGAATGGTCCAGTATATCAATACTCACTTTTGCAACGCATTCAAAGCATCTGGCTAAAATATAAGGTAAGTTTATTTTAAGACGATGTGAGGCAAGAAGCGGACTTATAGTTCACTCACCAAAATGCAAAGAAAAAGGACATTAGTGGATGTGCTGAATCATAACCACCCCAACACCTCAACACTGATGATCCTTTAAACTCTGGCTTCACACAATTCCTGACCTTCCTTCCAAGACTCTGATTTGTACTCTGTCTGACTGCTATTCAAGGGTAGAGCTGCACATTACAAGTCATGCTCACTGGGAACTGTTCTATATTCAAGACTTTCTCTCTGGTACAACTTCTCTTTATTTCTCTTATACAGAATGGAATCTTATGCAGACATTCTGACCTTCAGGCTCAAAGGCAATCAAGACCCTTTCTGATCATACCTGCCTTCCTAAAAAAGGCTAGCTTCCCAATGGCCAGTGACTGCAGTTTTACTCGCCTGTCCTCCGTGCTCTTTCATTTTCATCCTACACCCATCTGGTTACTTAGCTACCCCTGAAAAGACATATCAACTGGCTGAGCAACGGTGCGAGAAATTTTAAAAATTGAGTTCTTAGTTCCATTAGAAACTTGTTTTTCTCGGTCACATATGATCCACTGACACATCTCCAACGTCCGAGCCTGTTCATTTTTCTATTCAGATTCTCCTAAACTTCTCCTGCTCCTGCCTCTCCAGGCTCCTCAAGTCTACTCCCAGACCTTATCTGCTGAAGTGCCACTGCAAGCCCCAACCACCACTTTATAACTGGTTCCTTCCACTTCGATATTCAGATACACACTACCCCATAAGACTGTTCTCTCCTCCTCTTTCCAAAACAAGCCACTCCTGGATTTTACTAGCCAAACAAGATCTCCTTTTCCACCTTTCCTCTTGTGCTTAGTCGCTCTGCTCAATCATATCCAACTCTCTGTGGCCCCAGGACTGCAGCCTGCCAGGCTCCTCTGTCCATGGGAGTCTACAGGCAAGAATACTGGATAGAGTGGGTTGCCATTTCCTACCCCCGGGAATCTTCCAGACCCTGGATTGAACCCGTGCCTCTTGCATCTCCTGCACTGGCAGGTGGGTTCTTTACCCTGGTGGCTCAGCTGGTAAAGAATCCACTTGCAATGTGGGCGACCTGAGTTCCATCTGCGGAAGATGCCCTGGAGAAGGAAACAGCTACCCAGTCTAGTCTTCTGGCCTGGAGCATTCCATGGACAGAGGAAGAGGACCCTGGCAGGCTACAGTCCATGGGGTCACAAAGAGTTGGACGTGACTGAGAGACCTTCACTTTCTTTACCATAAGTGCCAGCTGGTAAGTCCATCCTTTACCACCTCTGAATGAGGTCACTCTTCAGCTCTTCCTGGATCATCACTCACTGTGATGAGCAACCTGGATCCATCCTCACTCCTGAGTTGGCTGCTTGTGGTGATTAACAATCTCGGTCTTCTTCTCAGTCCTCATCCCCCTATATATTTTTGGGTCGTTTGACAGTATTCTTCCCTCCTCTCCATTATCTTACTTAGTTCTCCCAGGTCTCTAGGCAATTCTCAGCCCACATATTTCCTGGCTTTTTACATTCTTACCATACCTTAAATGAGGTTCTCACCCAAGGATATCTCCACAGGCCTCTCGGAACAGCAAATACCACATCATAACCTATATCGCAGCATTTGATCAAGCCCCAAGCCATGTTTTCAACTGTTTCAACATTTGAATGTCTTGCAGCAAATCAAACTCAATCACCAATATTATCCTTATCTTCCTGAATCTGTTTTCTCTGAAGTTCCTATTAGTCCCAGACAAGTTCCTAAAGTCCCTGAGTAAGGGCTTCCCTGGTGGCTCAGACGGTAAAGAATCTGTCTCCAATACAGAGTGCAGTATCAAACCCGGGGTTGATCCCAAAGAAAAGCAATGCCAAAGAATGCTCAAACTACTGCACAATTGCACTCTTCTCACATGCTAGTAATGCTCAAAGTTCTCCAAGCCAGGCTTCAGCAATACATGAACCATGAACTTCCAGATATTCGAGCTGGATTTAAAAAAGGCAGAGAAACAAGAGATGAAATTGCCAACATTGGTTGGATCATCGAAAAAGCAAGAGAGTTCCAGAAAAACATCTATTTCTGCTTTATTGACTATGCCAACGCCTTTGACTGTGTGGATCACAACACACTGTGGAAAATTCTGAAAGAGATGGGAATACCACAACACCTGACCTGCCTCTTGAGAAATCTGTATGCAGGTCAGGAAGCAACAATTAGAACTGGACATGGAACAACAGAATGGTTCCAAATCAGGAAAGGAGTACGTCAAGGCTGTATATTGTCACTCTGCTTATTTAACTTATATGCAGAGTACATCATGAGAAACGTTGGACTAGAAGAAACACAAACTGGAATCAAGATTGCCAGGAGAAATATCAATAACCTCAGATATGCAGATGACACCACCCTTATGGCAGAAAAAGAAGAGGGACTAAAAAGCCTCTTGATGAAAGT
>SJYC01015749.1:0-32585 GCA_006408675.1 Madoqua kirkii
ATCATGAGAAATGCTGGGCTGGAGGAAGCACAAGCTTGAATCAAGATTGCCAGGAGAAATATCAATAACCTCAGATATGCAGATGACACCACCCTTATGGCAGAAAAAGAAGAGGGACTAAAAAGCCTCTTGATGAAAGTGAAAGAAGAGAGTGAAAAAGTTGGCTTAAAACTCAACATTCAGAAAACTAAGATCATGGCATCTGGTCTCACCACTTCATGGCAAATAGATGGGGAAACAGTGAAAGATTTTATTTTTGTGGGCTCCAAAATCACTGCAGATGGTGACTGCAGTCATGAAATTAAAAGATACTTGCTCCTTGGAAGAGAAGTTATGACCAACCTAGACAGCATATTAAAAAGCAGAGACATTACTCGGCCAACAAAGGTCTGTCTAGTCAAAGTTATGGTTTTCCAGTGGTCATGTATGGATATGAGAATTGGACTATAAAGAAAGCTGAGTGCTGAAGAATTGAAGCTTTTGAACTGTGGTGCTGGAGAAGGCTCTTGAGAGTCCATTGGAGTGCAAGGAGATCCAACCAGTCCATCCTAAAGGAAATCAGCCCTGAATATTCACTGGAAGGACTGATGCTGAAGATGAAACTTCAATACTCTGGTCACCTGTTGCAAAGAGCTGACTCATTTGAAAAGACCCTGATGCTGGGAAAGATTGAAGGCGAGAGGAGAAAGGGATGACAGAGGATGAGATGGTTGGATGGCATCACTGACTCAATGGACATGAGTTTGAGTAAACTCTGGGAGTTGGTGATGGACAGGGAGGCCTGGTGTGCTGCAGTCCATGAGGTCTCAAAGAGTCGGACACGACTGAGCAACTGAACTTAACTGATACCTGAGTAAAGCCCTACGTCCACAGCAATTTCTTCAAGTTTACAGCCTAAATGAGGGAGAAAGACAAGCAAACAAGTTGGAATCAAGACTGCCAGGAGAAATATCAACAATCTCAGATATGCAGATGATACCACTTCAATGGCAGAAAGCATAGAGGAACTAAACAGCCTCTTGATGAAGGTGAAAGAGGAAAGTCAGAAAGCTGGCTTAAAATTCAACATTCAAAAAATTAAGATCTTGGTATCCGGTCCCATCATTTCATGGCAAATACATGGGGAAAGAGTGGAAACAGTGACAGATTTTACTTTCTTGGGCTCCAAAACCACTGCAGAGAGTGACTGCAACCATGAAGTTAAAAGACACTTGCTCCTTAGAAGAAAAGCTATGACAAACCTAGACAGTGTTTGAGAGACAGAGACATCACTTTGCTGACAAAGGTCCATCTAGTCAAAGGCATGGGTTTTTCCAGTGGTCATGTATGGATGCGAGAGTTGGACCATGAAGAAGGCTGAGAGCCGAAGAACTGATGCTTTTGAACTGTGGTGCAGGACAAGACGCCTGAGAGCCCCTTGGGCTGCAAGGAGAACAAGCCAGTCAATGCTAAAGAGATCAGCCCTGAATATTCACTGGAAGGACCATACTGAAACTGAAGCTCCAATACTTTGGCCACTTGATGAGAAGAGCTGACTCACTGGAGAAGACCCTGATGCTGGGAAAAACTGAGGCCAAGAGAAGAAGGGGCAGCGGTGGATGAGCTGGCTGGATGGTATCACTGATTCAGTGGGTATGGCTTTGAGCAAACTCTGGGAGGTGGCGCAGGACGGGAAGCCTGGTGTGCTCCAGTTTATGGAGTTGTAGAGTCAGACATGACTCAGTGACTAAACAACAATAAGGAAACACAGTGAATTGTTGTAGAGAGCATCAGCAATGGTTTGGTGAGCACACAAAGCGTCGAGTGTTAACGGGGATGTGCATCAGAGAAAGGCTTCACTGTCAGGGACACACCTGGTCTGAGGTGGGATGGGGCAAAGTGGATGAGGGCTTGAACACAGAGGGGTGGATACATCTGAGCAAAGGAGAATAAGGAAGTAGCTCAGGAAAGAGTTGATACCATGATAAAAACAACAACAACAATATCTACTTGTGTCTTTGGAAGTTTTCTTGAAAGAAACCTTTTCTTCTTAAATACAACTGAAGCTTTCTGAGGGAACCTCAACCACTGTTCTTTTTACAGTTCTTACAGAGGCTAATAAATTGCTTAACTATTCACTAGAATAAAAATGGTTAAGAGTCTATTTGAATTGTGGACGATCAATGCAATTAGAATCCTCAAACTCCCCTAACAGAGTGTTTAAACAAACAAGAATACACACAATAACCAAAACTTCAGATTATTGTAGTACTCAGGGCAAAAAAACATACAGAGTTCAAAAGCTCTTGGCTTTTGTTTCTTTATGATAATTTCTTAATACAAATGATTTTAAATCATCTTATAAACTAATGAGAGATTTTTTATCACTTTTGAGAAGGTCGGAACATGTTTAGTTTCCTTTCTTGTGTGCTCAGCTGCTAAGTCGTCTCCGGACTCTTTGTGATCTCATGGACTGCAGCCCACCAGGCTCCTCTGTCCATGGAATTTTCCAGGCAAGAATACTAGAGTGGGTTGCCATTTCTTCCTCTGGGGGATCCCAGACACAGGGACGGAAGCCACATCTCCTGTGTCTCCTGCATTGGCAGGCAGATTCTTTATCACTGAGCCATGTGGGAAATTTCCTTTCTTAGCACTAGCAAAAAGTAAAATGAAGGAACCAAGAAGGCAATCAGAAGGAAGCGGGGCCTTTTAAGATGGTGGTAAGACACTGGGCAGCATTCAGCCTATGGGCATCTCCCCTGTGCAGAGGTCTTCAAAAGGAGAAACGCAGATGCTGAGGGCCTCAGTGTAGGATCATGTACCCAACCAACATCCCTTCTCTCATCCGTTTGTTTCAGTATTGCTCTCACACTCCCTAACTCCTTTGTCTTTGCATATGTTTCAAATAAGTCTCCGAGCATCATCTTTCCTAATGAAAACTGGCCTGTTTCCTTCACCTTTCTCATAACCTCTCCTTCAAGGTAAAGTTAACATGCCCGACTTTTTCGAACCCATGGACTGCAGCCCACCAGGCTCCTCTGCCCATGGATTCTACAGGCAAGAATACTGGAGTGGATTGCCAGTATTGGATTACCCTCTTCCAGGGGATCCTCCCTACTCAGGGATGGACCCCTATCACTTAAGTCTCCTGCATTGGCAGGTGAGTTCTCTACCACTAGCGTCACCTGGGAAGCCATACCTACTTGTTAAATTAATAATTAGCAGTGACACTGAGACTATAACACATTTTTAGTTTCCAATAAACTGTCACATGCAGCATATGCTATATAATACTTAAGTCAGCCTACCAATATAGAAGGCACATAATATATACTTGGCAAATAAATGAAGACATTAAATTCAATATCTGAATGTGATGTCCTCATATATAATGACATATAATAGCATTTAAAAATTTAAAAAGTGAGAGGCCTGGATCACATTCAGAATTTTCTAATAGTTGATCTACTTTAGAAAAACAGTAGTTACACCCAGAGGGAGAAAAAGGTTTTCTTGCCACAATTAAAATTAGACCATTAACCACTGAGATTCTTCAAAACTTAAAAATAATGATGAGGAAATCTAAATACGAAAACGCTCTGTGACACAATATTCAGGGAATAAACACAGATCTATGTCTGTAAGATGATTACCACCATTTCGAATTCACATATTGTAAATAGGTAAGAACCAGAAACCACAAAGGAGAAATAGCCAATTTGCCAGAGCAGCCTTTAGATCATTCTCTTTGCCTAAAAGCCAGTGTATGTTAGTTGAGCATTATAAAAGTGATGTATTTGCCTTCAGTGATCAGGCCTTCTGACTTGATCCAGTCAGCATTATGCTGAAATTCTAGTGCAGTGAAGGAATCTACCAACTTTGGTACTGATCCACAGTATCCTCACTGGAACTGTCAATATTTTAAACTTAATGGCCACAATCTAGGATATAAAACCAGTAGTAATGTACAGATGTGAGAGTTGGACCATAAAGAAAACTGCGTGCTGAAGAATTGATGCTTCTGAATGGTGGTGATAAAGAAGACTCTTGAAAGTCCCCTGGACTGCAAAGAGATCCAACCAGTCCACCCGAAAGGAAATCAGTCCTGAATATTCATTGGAAGGACTCATGCTGAAGCTGAAGCTCCAATACTTTGGCCACCTGATGCGAAGAGCAGACTCACTGGAAGACTCTGATGCTGGCAAAGACTGAAGGTAGAAGAAGGGGACTCCAGAGGATGAGATGATTGGATGGCATCACCGACTCAATGGACATGAGTTTGGGCAAGCTCCAAGAGATGGCGAAGGACAGGGAAGCCTGGAGTGCTGCAGTCCATGGGGTCACAAAGAGTTGACGAGTCAGAGCAATGGAACAACATACGGAATGCACAACGGGCAGCAAATAGTGGCTCAATAATTTAAACAGAAAATGCACCATGTAAACCATCAGTCAAGGGATTACAAATAATCATTCACATGCTTGATGCTGGCATAAGGAGGTGAAAGAGTAAATGCAAAAAGAAGAGGAAAAATGGTATTACAACACAAAGGATACAAGCAGACATACAACAGAAGAATCTCAGAACCTAGTTACAGGAAGAGAAGTATACCGGTATATACATACCTCTTTGTATTTAAAGGAAAGACTTCTGAATTCATCAACAGACGTAGCTTCTCTGAAAGAAACTACTGGGACCACTTGGAAGGACTTAACTTTAAAAATCAAGGTATTCTATTAAGCCATATGACACTGACATTTTTGTATATGAAAAGCAACAGAAAATCTGCAATTTCATGTGGTTCAACCTAATATGATCGACTGAGCACAGTATCCATATCAAGCATACTAAAAAGGTTAAAATGGATCCCAGGAGTCAAGATCAGACATCACCTAAATTGAATGAGTTAATTTAATGGGTGGGAGGGGCAGAAAGTAAGAGTCAGAAATGGGTTGGTCAACCATAAAAGAACAAGGAAGGAATAGCTGTCAGAACAGCAAAAGAAAACTTGGTCTTTATCATTTAAGCAGGGTTTAGGCAAGTGTTCTCTGGAGGAGGGCATGGCAACCCACTCCAGTACTCTTACCAGGAGAACCCCTCGGACAGAGAAGCCTTGAAGGACTATGGTCCACGGGGTCGCAAAGAGTTGGGCACAACTGAAGCAACCTAGCACGCACGTAGGGGAGTATCCTAAGCCACAGTGAGGTTCCAGTAGTAGCTGTATCCTAGTTAGGAGAGGATGAGACAGGGAAGCCTGGCGTGCTGCAGTCCATGAGGTCAAAAAGAGTCGGACACAACGTAGTGATCGAACACCACCACCTGGGAATAACTATAACATTGATGGTATGCACGTGGCAGGAACTATGCTAAGCAATGACCGTATATCCGGCCTAATCCTTTCAACACCCTATGAACAAGGTACTATTATTATTACCCCAACTGCCAGATGAGGTAACTGGTCTTTGAGAGCATAAGAGAAGCCTGACTCCATTACACATTCCAAAGATTATACCACGTGTTCTGCCTACATACTCACTAAGCAACCTTCTAATTATAATGTGGATTCCCATGTGGCAGCATCTATGGGAAAGAGACTGTGCTAGTCAGAACCTGAGAATCTGTTTCCCAAGGCAGTTATTTTTTCCCTACTGTAAATTAATAAATTGACATTCTAATATTTTATATGACTCTTATGAGGCTTTGATAACATGAGCCTGATCCCCATGGGTTTCAGAACCTACAAATTTCAGCCTCTTTATCATGGTAAACCTACTAAGTAAGGGAGATACTAAACTCTATCCTGTGAGGGCCCCTGGGGGTATAGGCAGTCCTCATTCTCCCAAAAGACGAGATACATCCACATCATCATTAGCATTTCCTTCCCTTTTGACATCTCTAGGGGACAAAGAGGTAACAGAAGTGACTGGATTCTAATCCTGACTGTGCTGTGCTAATGTAACCAGAGCCAATTACTCTCCTTACATTTCTTTCTCTTAGCATTGCTTCTGCTTCTCTGACTGGCTCCCTCATTCACTTTCTGTCTCTCCACCCATCCCAGGAAAGTCTGGGGTCCTCTACTCTGACCTCAGCAACACTGAGTTACGACTCTAGATCTGTACTCATAAACACTACTTATGCTCCCCATTATACTGGGCCTAGCATGGTATCCGTATATACTTGTGGTATTGAAAAGCTGTGCCTTTATCTGAAAGACCCACATGCAATTCAATAGTCTTAGGTTCAGGATTTCAACTGGATATTAGTATTTCCTTTTCTAAGTATTGTCTCTTGGTTTCACTTCATTTACCTACAAGACTCTATTTCAGACCTCATTTCTCACTCATCTCCAAAATCCTGATAGTAATTTAAGGTTTAGTCCTAACCTCCAGCTCAAACCTCACAATCTATTCCTATTACCAATCCCCAAATTCCTCTAGACCAGACTTCCGAACTGGTGTCCTAGAGAGGCTAATTCACAATACGTTAACAGCTATGATGTGAAAAGGTCAGCAAAGCAAACAGGCTTCTTTAGTCAGACTTCGAATAACCTTGCAATTTTGTGAATCTACAAGAAGGGAATAATGTATGTAGCATTTCCTGAACTTATTTTTAACTACTATTCCCCCCTCCCTCTCCACGGAGCACCTATTAATATCTCCTGGAACCAGTGTTTCACAGAATATTTTAGGAAACGGTGTTCTGTTCTTTCCTAGTTCAGTGGGAGTATCCACCACTTAGGTTCAGAAGTGCTTCTCATCTCTCACTCCTCCCCAACATCCAGTCAGGAGCTAAATTCCTTTGCCTTCTCAACCTAATCATTTCCATCCTTTCTATTCCCTCCTAAACACTGAATTCCAGACCCTGTCATAAAAGTGATAGATCATGCCTACAAAATAAATATTAGATATGTTGCTCTCAACCCCTCAAGGCTGTCATGAGGATTAAAAAGAGAATGAAAGTGACATCTTGAATAATGTGTCTCTCATAAGCACTCATCATTTCTCCCTGAGACTCAGGCAGAATCTGTGCTTTATGACGACAAATTTTAACTCAAAGCTCAAGGATACCATCTCCATAAAAAAGGCAGCACTGGCCTTATACCTACCAGCCAGGACTGGAAACTTTTAAATGGGTAAATGAGAAGTGTGGATAGTATGAATACGGCGCGAGTGACAACAGCGGCGGAGTGAACGTCACGCCCAACACTGTCGTCAGGAGCTACAGACAGGTGACCGCTTCCAGCTCGTCTTCTCATTTATTCAAGCGCTTGCAGCTGGGCTTTTCTAACTCTCTAAACTGCGTGCCTCCTCTGCGACTCTCCCAGGTTTCAGAGACGGTGACGGCCTTCACTCACCTACACTGACTTGCCCCTCACTGACATCAGCATGAAGGGAACAGGCAGGCAAACGTGTCCCCTCATCCAAGCTGCGCTTGAGTGCTAGGTGCTCAGGCCACAGAGGGAAACGAAACAGGATCTTCTCCATCCACAGATCTCACATTCTTCTGGAGAAGATACAGACATGAAACTACTACGACGACTAGCTGTATGTATTAAACTAGAGGCAGCTATTTAATGGCAACTGTGATACGGATGCCTCAGTGGATTCGTTTTTTAACCTTTAGTTATTAATAGTTTGGGAAGGAGAAAAAGAGTGGGCATTAAGCTCTAACAGGGTTCAAAATAGTATGCTTCATTACAACCTTTGAAAACCTGCCAGAAACTAACTAAATAAATAGATAAAACCTGCCAGAAAACAAAAGAGGAACCTGGGATAGTCCAGGGAACACGGGGTGGCTACGGGGAGAAGCTTTGGCCATAAGGTAAAATGAAAAGCGGGTTCCCTGTGACAGCAACAGCAGTAAGAGAAAAACCACCCAGTCTTGAGTGTTTACTATACAGAGAGCACTGCTACTGTTTTACATGAAGTCGAATGATTATGATGATGATGGTAACAACAATAATGAACATTTCCATAGTGTTATACAGAACCCTATGGCCCTGTGGGATTGGCAGTATTACTTTCCATTTCACAGCTGAGGAAACTGAAGTGAAACAGGTGAAATAATTTGTCCAAGGTCACAAAGTTGTTATGGAGAGCTGGGATTCCCACCCAAGCAGTGCAGTTTGCTCCTCCCCACTCTGCCCTATTTTTGCATATGCACTCACAAATATACTGCGGCATGGGACAGACCTGAGATGTTCATCTGTTTGGAAATTCAGCACATCACTAAAATTCTCTGGCAATTTTAATTCTGAATGGTCATATGCTGAGATCACGAATTTTCATTATCATCAATATTTCCTGAAGTAAATTACACTACATTATGAAAAGACAAAAAAGCTAAAAAAAGGAAAAGGTGTTATCTATACAAACCAAGAAGAGAATTTTTCATTAAAAACAGACAAGAAAACCTCAACTTATTCTACAGTTAAGCATATGATCAATGCTTTTTACAGTTAAGACACGCATGTAACAGTATGAGTGAAGCCACTCAGTCACGTCCGACTCTTTGCGACCCCGTGGACTGTAGCCCACCAGGCTCCTCTCTCCATGGGATTCTCCAGGCAGGAATACTGACATACACGTAACTGTATACAGGGAATCATATTACATAAATGTCAACAAATCTCTTTCAGAGACCAAATACTCATCCATTACGAACCATGGCAAACTTGTATCTGAAAGCAGCATTACTATTCATCCTTTTACATATATTATTCTGAACTCTGAGAATATTTGTGTTCTTTCTTTATTAACAATGAGCCTAAGGGGTACGTACATCTTTTACCCATAGAGAGGAGTATGTGGTCTGGGACAAGGTAGGCCTGTGAATGTTTGCTAAATGAACAAACGGCACTATTTAATTATAATGGTAGAAAAGCCACGCAAATACAAAATATGTACCTGCCCCAATATTACTTTTATGTAACTTAAAGCTGAAGCAATGAAGTATTTACTACATTCCAAAAAGGTGGCCCTTACAACTCAAGATCATAACCATGAAAATATTTCACCTGATTCAACCTGAGTGAGTGAAAGTCACTCAGTTATGTCCGACTCTTGGTCTATACAGTTCATGGAATTCTCCAGGCCAGAATACTGGAGTGGGTAGCCTTTCCCTTCTCCAGGGGATCTTCCCAACCCAGGGATTGAACCCAGGTCTCCTGCCCTGCAGGCGGATTCTTTACCAGCTGAGCCACCAAGGAAGCCCCTGATTCAACCATTAGTTACCACTTAATAAAACAGGTAAGAAAAGAGACCTGTCTAGGCTGCCCCCAAATCTGTTTGGGTTCTACTATTGCTTTTTCACCTTAAAGCCCTAACTACCTAGAACTTATTTTTATGTATAATCATTTCCCTTCACAATGATAAAAGGTTCTCAGAAAACAGTGCTGCTTAAGGAATACCTAACACATCTACTTAGCCCAGAGATCCGTTTTTACCACCTCAGAGACTTGCTGTTTCCAAAATGTTTCCTCAGTGGAGAGAGAGGGCAAGCAGGAAAGAGGAGTCTGCTCTGAAAGCAGCTGAAAACCTGTTGTCTGTGGGTGACCCGAATGTAAAACACAAACTCCAAGCTGGGGGTGGGCACTGAGAGAAGAAAGACGTGCAGGCATGGGGAGAACCTTCCAAGCTCCCCCTCCACCACAGGTTCTAAAGGACAAATTCAAGGGAAAACCCAAAGGTCTTCGATTTATCTTCAACAGTATTTCACCTCGAATGCACAGAGCCACGTAAGGTGCCGCAAGAGAGTTACAGGCATGGTTTCCCCAGCTGATGGCTGACAGAATTACTAACAGTAGATTCTGTTAAGACTTTGTGTGGCAGCGCCAGCTAGAACTGCATTTAAAAATTGCAATGTTCTTCTAGAAAAGATCTGAAAAATAAGCATTTCCTATACTTCAGTTTTTAAGTGAAAGGAGTGTTTTTGTAGGTATTATTTATATTAAAAGGACAACAAAGTTTGTATGCAAAGATCGGGGACTACTTACTACATGAAGACACCACTGATACTTATCCAACGATATAAAACTTGCCCACAGATGCAGCTTTTATAGCTGTGGCCACTTCTCATAACACAAAATAAAATTTTCTGGTTCCCCCAGTCTTACAAGATAAACACCCTTCTAAATTCACATTTTAAAAACAATTATAATTCCCAGATTCACAAAGCAGTCATTTTTTTTATTACTACTATTACTACAGAACACAAACAAAAGAAAAAATTATGCTTTTCTTTACAGTTTCAAACCACCTCTCTCCTTAGAAGAAAACGCTGTAGGAAACAGTATCCATTATGGATCAAAAATTTTTTCATCTCTCTCAAAAACAAAAAATAACCACTATCGCTCCAAAAAAACAATCACAGTCCTAATCCGAAAAAGACTTTACAATTCTGACTATTAACAATATCGCATATAAGCAGTAGTGCCTGAAAAGCAACACAAGGACCAGTAGACAGATTGCCTTCTTTATCCTGCCAAATGATACTGAATACACACCCTGCAGGATATTAAACACCTTGTATTTCTCAGGGATACAGGGTCCAGCTTCTGCGATACTCCTATGCAAAGCCCAGCTGTTTTGAGTGATTTATCCACAGGAGTTTAATTTCAATTGTGTGCTAGTAAGTGGGAGGCAGTGATTATACCCTCCCCAAATCTTTCTGGCACACTAATGAACATTTTAAGGAATAGTTTCCAACTGAGATTAATTTGTCCTTCAAATACTCTCCTCCTAACTCACTAATGGCACTATCTGATTCACCATCCTTTAAATGGAAGAACACAGGACCAAGTTTCTAATGAAACTGATGGTTTCTTCATCTGAAGACTTAAAATGACACAGAACAAGTATACTCTCGTGTGTCCTCCCCTACTATCTTCAAAAGAAAAGTGAACTGGGACAAATACCACTTACACTTCCTTGAAAATACATCACCAGGTTCCTTCACCACTTTCTGCTCTTGCTGATTTCTCCTGGTATTAGACCGCACCAGTGTTCATTTCTTCTTCTCTATAGTACCAGCAAATCAAGTGTGGCTATTCCTAAGCTTATCAGTAGTAGTCTATCACATCAATTAAATTATATGTTCATCCTGTCCAATGCTTTTAATCAAAAACCTAAAGGCAGACATAAAAGATGCATGATTTTCAAACGCTACAACCAGGGGAGATCTTGTACACCAGATGGCAGGCTACATGTTCAAAAAAAGGGACAGAAAAGGAAAAACATGAAATATTATAAATACTAAACCCTGCATTTAGATTTTCCAAGAGAGAGTAGTCTTAAGTGCAGAATGGAGAAATCTTCAAAAAATATTACTTTTAGTTTGCTACACCCAAAGCCTGCCTGCATTAACATTACACCAGAAAAGAAGGGTGTAATGCAACACGGGAGACCAGGGTGTGATCCCTGGTTGGGAAAATCCCCTGGAGAAGGCAATGGCTACCTACTCCAGTACTGTTGCCTAGGAAATCCCATGGACAGAGAAGCCTGGTGGGTTGCAGTCCATGGGGTCATCAAGAGTCAGATATGACTGTGTGACTTAACACACTGACTAATGCTCTTTGGGGGCTTTGCTGATGACTCAGTTGATAAAGAATCTGCCTGCAATGCGGGAGACCCAGGTTCAATCCCCGGGTCAGAAAGATTCTCAGAGAAGGAAACAGCGCCCTGTTCCAATATGCTTGCCTGGAGAACTCCATGGACAGAGAAGCCTGGCAGACTACAGTCCATGGGATTTCAAAGCGACTGACACGACTGAGTGACTAACACTTTCACATAAGCAGGGAGGGCAGCAATGATCTTCAAAGTCTCCTGAGCATTTCCCTGAGTAAGTCTTAGATACTGAGGGCATTTGGCCAGTTAGTTTTAAAAGCACTTGATTACACATCACGGGGAATGGGGTAGGGGTGGTACTGAGTGTAAGACTTGACGGTACCAATCCTTGAGTCTGGAATATTCCCTGGAGAAGGGATAGGCTACCCACTCCAGTATTCTTGGACTCCCCTGGTGGCTCAGCTGGTAAAGAATCCACCTGCAATGCGGAAGACCTCGGTTCGATCCCTGGGCTGGGAAAATTCCCTGGAGGAGGGAAAGGTTACTCACATTCCAGTATTTTGGCCTGGAGAATTCCATGAACGGAGGAGCCTGGCAGGCTACAGTCCATGGGGTTGCAAAGAATTGAACTTTCGCAACTCTTTCGCAAAGAGCGATTTTCACTTTTAACAGTAACAGGAAGAAGCCTCAAGAACATGTGAGGGAAGAAGCACTCCTGTGGAGGAAGCAGGAACATCCTAAGGTAGAAACAAAGCTGAAATGTCATCCAAGGGACAGGAGGAAGCCCAACGGGCCAGTGCACAGTGTGTGAGGAGGCAGAGGCCGGCTGGGAGTAACCGGGAGAGACGGAGCGGGCCAGATATGGAGGGCCTGGTGGGCCACGGCAAGGCGTCTGAACATTAACTACAAGGTGATGTGATCTGATTTGTGCTTTACGATTATGCTGGCTCCCATGAAAAATGGACCACTGCATCACGGTATCCAACTGCTTTTGTCCATTTTTCTTGTTTGGCAAGGAAATGAAAATCATAATCCCTCCAAAAAAGTGGAGGAGTCAAGTACAAAGCACCAAGCAAAATCACTAACCTACCAACTGTCCCTTCCTCCTACACAAAGGAAGAGTCTGTGTGAAAGACTTTTACACACTAACTGCAGTAGTGAATAATGAAGATAAACAGGATGACTTGTCACCAAAAATAAAGGTGACTAACATAGGGCCTTTTTTTTTTTAAACCCCATGCTTCAAACCACAGCGATTTCACAACAGAAATCCATGTCCTCATGGATT
Source organism: Madoqua kirkii (assembly GCA_006408675.1). NCBI lineage: Eukaryota > Metazoa > Chordata > Mammalia > Artiodactyla > Bovidae > Madoqua > Madoqua kirkii. The sequence goes on from SJYC01015749.1 coordinate 12,830, forward strand.
ACAGAAAGCTACGTGACTCCTGAAGTTTAAAATGGCCTTCCTTTTATGGGGCCACTTTGACCTCCACTTCATGTTTTCTTGGGCTTCCCTGGTGGCTCAGTTGGTAAAGGATCACCTGCGATGCAGAGACCTGGGTTCAAACCCTGGGTCGGGAAGATCCCCTGGAAAAGGGAATGGCAACCCACTCCAGTATCCTTTCCTGGAGACTGTCCTTGCCTGGACAGAGGAGCCTGGCGCGCTACAGTCCATGGGGTCACAAAGAGTCAGACACAACTGAGCGCCCAGCACTTTCACTTTTCTTTCATATTTTCTTACAGTAGGGGTAAGAGAACCTGTCAGTAAATGGCCTTCAGAGATGGCTGAAGACTAATAATAACAAGCCTGCTAATTAAGGCTTACTCTTTCTTACCTCTATATCTCCACAATACTGTTATTCATGTTACTTCACCTTCCAGAATGATCTCTCTGCTCCTCGCGTTAAAATTGTGCTGTAAAAGCCTGTTTAAAACCATGGCTGGAGAATCAGAAGTGGTAAGGGCGGCTGTCGACACAGTACTAGTTCACGCACTTTCTCCAATGCATTTACACACAACAGAATAACAGCTTTAAGACTAAGAACGCACCCTCTGGTCCTGGAAAACAGAAAACTATTTTGTGCCTGCCTTACTAACAGAAATCAAAAATTGCCTTAAGAAACAACTGAATCTGTATGTGGTCAGAAAAGTTCACTGTCAGTTGTGCAAAAAGTCAAAGTAAATTTGGTACACATCCTTAAAATTTAAACAAACAACTCTTGAGGGATAATTGTGACTCTGAGGCTCCTGATCCCATAGTAATATACGCTGTGGGGTCGACGTGCTAGGCACCCATCCAAGCGCAGGATTCTGTGAAACGAGGTGGTTTACGAGAGTCACATACAGTGCTTTTGTTCTTGAAGCAGTTAGCCAGCAACACCTACACTTCCCTTTTTCGTTTCACATCGTTCCTTCAGTGCTCTCTGGCTTGTTGCTCAGCCCATCTCTTGGCTTACACACCCGAGGATATCCAAAGCTGCTTAAGGTGAAGGTGAAGGTGAAGTCGCTCAGTCGTGTCCGACTCTTTGCAACCCTGTGGACTGTAACCTACTAGGCTCCCCTGTCCATGGGATTCTCCAGGCAAGAACAATGGAGTGGATTGCCAAGGGCCCTGAAAACATTCACTGGTGCAGGCTCTCAGAACACAGTAAACATCAGTCAGTAAACACTAGCTCTCAGGCCAAATTCATAAAGAGGCAACTGAAGATGTTCTGTGGCAGTTATCAGCCAAACCTGCCTTTACCCTGTTGTTCTAAGGCCTAAAGATAAGAATGACTTTGAAAAGGTTAAAAACAAAACAAAACAAAAACAGACTATGCAGCAAAGACTGAAGAGGCTCTTGAACACCTAAGATATTAATATCTGTCCCTTACAGAACTTGCTAATCCTTGGTCTAAGGCAAGCAGTTCCCTAAACCAGCTCTGTATCTAATCTAGACAGCTTTCACTTCGCCCTACACCAACAGAATCCGAGTCTCCAGGACAAGGATCTGAGAATCTTCATTTTAAAAAGCTTACTGTGGTGTTGGAGAAGACTCTCAAAAGTCCCTTGGACTGCAAGGAGGTCAAATCAGTCAATCCTAAAGGAAATAAACCTGAATATTCCTTAGAAGGACTGATGCTGAAGCTCCAGTACTTTGGCTACCTGATGTGAAGGGCTGACTCACTGGAAAAGACTCTGATGCTGGGAAAGACTGAAGGCCTGAGGGGAAGGGGATGACAGAGGATGAGAAGGTTGGGTGGCATCACCGACTCGATGCACATGAGTTTGAGCAGGCCCCAGGAGACAGTGAAGGACAGGAAAGCCTGGCGTGCTGCCGCCCATGGGCCACAAAGAGTCAGACCCACTGAACGAATGAACAAGCACCACCACCTCTGGCACTGCTGCATCAGGAGGATCGTGCTAACAGCCTGAATCCCAATCTCTCTCTTCCCAAAATACACAAAAGCATGAAGAGCGCAAATCAGACCACACATGACCTCTAGTATTAACAAGGAGACAGAACACCACAAACTCCAAATTACCTCAAAATCCAAGAGAGCTCCCACTGCCCTGGCAAACCTATGGGAACACAACACAGGCACCTGAGACTCTGCAAAAGGAGAAGGGACCTAAGGACGCAGATGAAGCACAGACCACAGACCCACTGGAGGAGGAGGCCCAACACCAAATGCTGAAATAACACTGCGATTTTGTAGTTTTGCATCACTGGTGACACATAAAGACAACAGCAACAAAAAATGCAAGCTCAAACAAGCAGCACTTCTGGGGAAGAAGCAGACAGAAAGAGAAGAGAGGCGCCCCTCAGAGAGCAAACAGTGAAGAAAGAACTGTGAGGACCCTGGAGAAACCACAGAGAAAAAAACAAAGTCCTGCCGAATTCTCTTTACCGCTGCCATGATTCACTTAAAAAAGGCCTTTACTATTTTGATGGAAGGCACTTATAAACCAAGAATCTTGTCCAAAAAAATGTCTATGAAGAGATGGGGGAAATCACATCAATTCCATCAAGAGCTACTGAAAGAAGCAGAAAATGCAAATAACATTCTAGCCAATGAACATGCTCCCCACAAAACATGACAACATACAACAAAACCCACGAAACATTAGAAAATATAAAGTGATATTTCAAATTGAATTAAAGACCCTCAAGCAAGTACCTGAAGACACTGAAAACAAAATCAAAAACCACCTAGAATAAAACGTTCAAAAACTACAAACAGAAATGAACAAAATTCTAGGAAGAAATGCAACAGGAATTGATTGGCCTTAAAGAAGAAAAGATAAAACCATTTCTGAAATTAAGAATAAATTATAAAGTGCTCTGGAGAGAATGGATTTGAGTGAAAATCCAGTAAGAGACGTTTGAAGAAAAGGCAGGAAAATAAGAGAATAAGAATGGAATAAAAAGGGTCAGAAAAGAATGTATGAAATATAAGACATGCCAGCAATCCAACACTGTATAACTGGAGTCCTTTAAGAAAAGAAAAAGGGAACAGAATATTTAAAACTATTGTTCAAGAAATCTTTCCAGAAATAGGAGAAAATCTAAACAGAACCTTGAAAGGGTCCACTGTATACCTGAGAAAGGTGATCTAGAACAATCTACTTCAAGATATTTCTTAGTAAAATGACAAAAACAAACACCACCAACAAAACCCCAAACACTAAGAAACAATAGTGGAGCAGAGAAGCATTTTTGAGACATTTAAGAATGTGGGAGCCAAGCCTCCCTTCAAATATTAAGTCTACCAAAGAGAATAGTTGTGGATTCACAAAAACTCGGAAATATTAATATGCACGTGCCCTTCCTGAAGAATTTACTAGATACTGAACTTCATCAAATCAAAGGATCCTTGGGGAATTTTCAGTGAAAAGTTCAAGGGTGAGCATTTTAACATGCTTAACAACAGATCTAAGACAAAGATGAGAACATGGTTAAAAGAAGAGAATAAACATGTTATACACGCTAACAAAGTAGAAACAATGCACAAATATACTAAAATAAAGTGACAACAGGAAAAAACTATGCACAGGAAATTTCAAAAAACAGGTTAAAGACCTCTATAAAAATAAATCTTAAAACCTAGATGAAATGGGTAATTTCTTAAGAAAATACAGCTTATCAAAACTGACCCAGCAAAGATAAAGAGAAAACATTACCAAAGAAAAACCTCTACAGAAGAGCACCAGGTCTGAAGGTTTCACAGAGAAATTCTACCAACATGTTGGAGGCCACAGTCCCTATATCCTATAAAAAAGTCAGACAACTTACTAAAATATAAAAACAGACCTTAAAAACAGGCAAAGATGCTCAATGTCATTTATAAGAGAAATGTAAATTAAATCTACAGCGAAACACCATCTCTCACTATGTGTGCTAATAAAACTTCCAAAGCTGGAACCTGCATTGTTTAGTAAGGCTTTGAGGAAACAAACTATGTACCAGCAATGTTCGCAAAGCATGAGGCAGCAGCTGTAAAACAGAGTTGCAAACTTTTGGACATGACTCCCATGGAGAGGTGAGTCCCCACCCTTGAATCTGGACAGTCCGCTCAACAGAGTACGGGAGCAGCAGCATTCGGAGGCCTGAGGCTCGCCCACCAACGCCCGCGGTGCTGCTTCTGTCTGGCTGTCTTGGAGTGCTCCGCCTCCTCATATGTGCGCCTTCACAGAGTCCAGGCTGCCAACTCTGTGAAGAAGTCCAGGGTCGCTGAGAGCATGGGTACATATTCTGGGTGACCATCTGAACTGAGCCCAACTTCAGTCCAGGCATCAGATGTGGGTAAGGAAGTATGGTCCCTAACAGTTCTAGTCACTTCCGGTCATCTGAGACTTCTGGTGGAAGCTCCAGGCACCGTGGAGCACAGATGAGCTACTATAAAGTCTCCTACTCATATTTCTGACCTAGAATCTAGAAGCTTAACAAAGGAATGTCACACAATTAAGTTTGGGGTAGTATGTTAAGCAGAGAGATAACCAGAGCATGGCATGTCCTTAACTAGACAATAGCTAATAAAATTACTATTATTGATGCTTCACATCAGCACAAAAATTTTATTTTGAAGTATATCTTAACAATATAAAAACACACATGCACACTCATTAGGGCATTATTTATAACTTCAAAATGCTAGAAACTACCTAAAATGTCCCAACCAGGACACTGGTTGCAGAAGATATACGGCAAAATACTAGGAAGCTATAAAAAACAAAAAACCAAAGAAGCCTTCTACAAGACTGTATGAAGGGATGTGCAGAGAATGTAGTGTAGGGGAAAGAAAGCAGACTATGTACACCACTTTTTGTGTAAGAGAAATAACAAATGATACATAAGTCTATTTTTCAGAGAAGAAACAGAAAGAATAAAGCAGAAAACAAAAAAACTGGTTACCTACAAAAAGAACAGGGATAGAAGGAAAAAGGAAAAGAACCAACTATTTTGAGTACACTTTCCTGAGAGCTCAGTTGGTAAAGAATCCGCCTGCAGTGCAGGAGACCCCGGTTTGATTTTGATTCCTGGGTCTGGAAGATCCCCTGGAGAAGAGACAGCAATCCCTCCAGTATTCTGGGGCTTCCCTGTGGCTCAGCTGGTAAAGAATCTGTCTGCAATGCTAGAGACCTTGGGGTGGGAAGATGCCCTGGAGAAGGGAAAGGCTACCCATTCCAGTATTCTGGCCTGGAGAAAGAGTCAGACAGAATTGAGCAACTTTTATCTTGAGTACACGTTTTTCATGTGTAGTTTCAGAAGCACATTAGTGTTCTACATACTCAGACTATAAAATTGAAATGAAAATGGTTGGAGGAGTTGAAAGAAGATACAACATAAATAAATGAGCCCACTGTATTTCAAAGGAATAAAACAACTCTGAAAGTGTGTTTGAGGACACAATGCAAGTTAACTTTTAGACACAGTATTTTTACTTCATAGCTCTTGTCTAAAAGAAAGGGGACTGTAAACAAGTCTTAAATTTCTTAGTACCTCTGTCTGGAATAGCAGCATGGATGCAGATGCTCCCAAAAGAAGTGTTCTATGTGAGGAGCTGTATTTCTCACTGCAGAAGAAGAGAGAGAAAAAGATGGAACAGGGGAAGGCAAAGAAGAGCCCTGTGGGCTGGTCTGGTATGGAAGCTCTCAGTATAAATTCACTATTTCATATATGTACATATATATATATATATGTATGTCTATGTATATGTATTTCATATATGTACATATATATATATGTATGTCTACGTATATGTACATATATATGTATACATATACACATATACATATCTTAAAATATAAGAACTTCTAAGGACGAGGAAAAAAATGATTTAGGGCTATTTCAATACCCACCCAAAATCAGCCGTACCAAGAGTCATGTTTTAAAGGAAAAGTTAGGTTATTTTGGAGTATCTAATACAGAGCTTTATGGTCACACTGTAAAACTTACTGTTCTCTCGGCCCATCTGAGACTGGATGAGAAAAGGGAACTTGGCTTCTCTCCCTCTTACCTGCTACTCAGTTAATGAAACGGGGACTCTCAGATCTCAGGCTAGTACAGCACTAGTGACTTAGCTTCATTTTTGGATCTTCTTGACAGGCTGTGACAGTTCTGTTTCTATGAAAAAATTTTGTTTCAAGATCTAAATCAACAAAATTGAACTTCTGAAGCACAACCCAATTTTAGTCACTGCCTGTATTTCAACCCCAAAGTCTGTTTAAACTAGCAAGTATTAAATGCTAAAGCATCTTTCTAATTTGTATTTTTCACTTTAGCACCTACCTCTGCCCTCTTTTCTTGGGATAAAGTCTGTATCTTCATAGATACAATTTAATAGGATGGTTAGGGAATCCCTGACCCAAGAAGGGGGACATTTCAGGAAAGATTTCAAGGATGTGATAAATATTCTAGGAATTAAACTCCTTAATAACCAAGTCTAGAGTCCACTCTCCTCCTGGAACAGACAACATAAATAAGTACTTGCTTTCAACACCCAGTCAGATGTCTCTTTAACTTACTGAGAGTAAGCTTGATGACCAGTGAGCAGCATTTCTTCCACATTCCCACCAAGCCTTCTATTTCACACTGCCGTCCATCTGTCACTCCCACCCCAGGAACTCTCAGGGGTATTCTTCCCCAACTTCTCCCAATTAAAATGATATAACCACCTCAGAGATCTCAAAGCAAGGTCTGCAGACCAGTAGCATCAGCATACCCTGGAGCTCACTGTAAATGCAAATTCTCAGACCCACTTCAGACCCATTAAGTCAATGGGTGGGACCCAAGAATGAGTTCTGATGAGCATCCGAGTGATTCTGATGCATGCTGCAATTTGAGAACCATTTTCTAACTGACTAAAAATCACACTTCAAAGAGGGAACTTCGTTTTTCCTGTTAGCACTGGACTGGATCTCCCCAAAATAGTTACATGTAAGCCCTAACCAAAAAGGGGACTGTCTTTGGAAACAGGGCTTTTTAAAGTGGTAGTTAGTGTTAAATGCGGTCATAAAGTAAGGGAAAGTCGATTAGTCATGTTTCAGTTTTGGCGACCCCACGGACTGTAGCCCATCAGACTCCTCTGTCCATGAATTCTCCAGGCAAGAATATTGGAGTGCATCAGTTCAGTTCAGTTACTCAGCTGTCTGACTCTTTGTGACCCCATGGACTGCAGCACGCCAGGCCTCCCTGTCCATCACCAACTCCCGGAGTTTATTCAAACTCACGTCCATTGAGTCGGTGATGCCATCCAACCTTCTCATCCTGTGTCATCCCCTTCTCTTCCTGCCCTCAATCTTTCCCAGCATCAGGGTCTTTTCCAATGAGTCAGTTCTTCGCATCAAGTGGCCAAAGTACTGGAGTTTCAGCTTCAGCATCATCAGTCCTTCCAATGAATATTTAGGACTGATTTCCTCTAGGATGGACTGGCTGGATCTCGCAGTCCAAGGGATTTTCAAGAGTCTTCTCCAACATCACAGTTCAAAAGCATCAATTCTTCAGTGCTCAGCTTTCTTTATAGTCCAACTCTCATATGTATACATGACTACTGGAAAAACCATAGCCTCGACTAGACAGACCTTTGTTGGCAAAGTAATGTCTCTGCTTTTTAATATGCTGTCTAGGTTGGGCATAACTTTTCCTCCAAGGAGCAAATGTCTTTTAATTTCATGGCTGCAGTCACCATCTGCAGTGATTTTGGAGCCCCCACAAAATAAAGTTTACCACTGTTTCCCCATCTATTTGCCAGGAAGTGATGGGACCAGACGCCATGATCTGAGTTTTCTGAAAGTTGAGTTTTAAGCCAACTTTTTCCCTCTCCTCTTTCACTTTCATCAAGAGGCTCTTTAGTTCTTCGCTTTCTGCCATAAAGGTGGTGTCATCTGTGTATTTGAGGTCATTGATATTTCTCCCAGCATAGCCATTTCTTTCTCCATAGGATCTTTCCAATCCAGGGATCAAACCCTGGTCTCCTGCACTGCAGGTGGATTCTTTACTGTCTGAGCCTCCAGGGAAGCCCTGCCGTCATGAAGGTGGGGCCCAATCCAACAGACTGGCTGTTCTTATTCGAAGAGAAGTCAAAGAGGTACACAGAGGGAAAAGGGCAGATAAGGGCACAGCAAGACAGCCACTTGCAAGCCTGGAGGAGAGGCCTCAGGAAGAAACGCAACTTGCCAACACGTCCTCCTGTTAGACTTCCAGTATCTACAACTGTGAGAAACATGAATTTCTGTTGTTTAATCCACACAGTCTGTGGTTATTTTGTCATGGTAGCTCAAGCAGACTCTTACATTCCGTTTTACCTCATGCAACAGGTAATTTGATGCTCTTTTTCTTTAGCTATGAACTGAAAACACTGGCCACTGTTAAAAGGAAACTGAAGTCTCCTTAGGCATCTGTAAAACTCATTCTTCCAGTCACTCTTTCACCCTCTTTAGATGATAAAGGAAGGGTTACCTCATACCCCACTTTCCTGGGAAGATCAGAAGCATAGGCAGTTTAATCTTCTGGAAATCTATTGCCAAATACAAAATGGTGCTGCTCCAAATATCTACAATCCATTTTACTTTGGTAATTTTACTTTGGTCTACTCTTTACTTGTCTAAGCAAAGACTAGACCTCTTTCTTGAATTCTCATCCCCTATCTTCCCCTCACTACAAGAACATCAGATGAGGAATATGCTTTTGAGCACACCCACTTTTATTTTAGTTTGCAGTTAAGGATTTTAAAAATCACAACTGTATTTCCCATTTTATCCAGTTTACCTTGAATCCAATGTGATGTGGAGCACACCACGAAACCCTCCATAAATCCTAAGGGGAAATTTTAGCAAAAATACTACTACATTAGTGCACGCTTCATTAAGAAATATAAACATGCATTTCTTATACATGTTATACAAATGAACATCGGCCAACCAACCAGATTCATCAACAGCCTAACCGGCCTAAGAGCGCTCTCCAGGCACAGGCACTCCACCATGTGTACTTCCGGGCACAACATACTCCTGCTCAACCTCAGCATGAAACTACACGACTGGGAACAGTTTCATATTTCAAGTGGTGTGTGTGTGCATGCATAGACACTAAGAGAAAACTGGGTTCAGTTCAGTCGCTTGGTCGTCTCCGACCCTGCGACCCTACGGACTGTAGCATACCAGGCTTGCCTGTTCATCACCAATTCCCAGAGCTTGCTTGAAAACTGGGTATTAAGCCAGATATAAATATGATCCTGTCCCTACCACCCATGAATGCTTAGCCACAGCCAACTTACCAGACAGTAAGGTCAAGAAAGTGGCCAATCTAGCCCTCTGGCCCCCTCCCCACTTAAATAATACTGACAGTATTGCGTGTGGTCAGTCGAGTCCGACTCTTTGCGACCCCACACACAGCTGTCCACCAGGCTTCTGTGTCTATGGGATTCTCCAGATAAGAATACTGGACTGGCTTGCCATTTCCTATTCCAAGGGGTCTTCCTGACCCAGGAATCGAACCCGAGCCTCCTTTATTGGCAGGCAGATTCTTTACCACTAAGCCACCAGGGAAGCCCTGAACTCTCACTAGCCAGCCCCATCTCATCCTCTGCTGTCCCCTTTTCCCTCCTGCCCTCAATCTTTCCCAGCACCAGCGTCTTTTCCAATGAGTCGGCACTTCGCATCAGGTGACCAAAGTATTGGAGCTTCAGCATCAGTCCTTCCAATGAATACTCTGAGTTGATTTCCTTTAGGATTGACTGGTTTGATTTCTTTGCAGCCCAAAGCATTCTCAAGAGTCTTCTCTTGCCCACAATTCAACAAGTTTCATTTTTTTAGATTCCATACATAAGTGAGACCATATAGTATCTGTCTTCATCGTCTGACTTATTCAGCATAAAAACCTTGAAGTTTATCCATGCTATCATAAAAGGTAAGATATCCTTCTTTATAGCTGAATAACATTCCATTGTGTATAAATGCATGCCACATTTTATATAAATCATCAACATGGCTTCTTAATCCTCATTTATTCTCTAACTTGCAATTATAAATACTTATATTCATCTATCATATCCAATATATCATACACCAATTAGGGAGATGCTTTTTTTGAATCCAAACCTTCATCTCTTATCTTACATCATACACACAGTACACACAATGCTACATACATGAAGTTTAGCAAGTGTTTTCTATATACTGAAATATGGTTGAATAGTATAGACACAGAAACTGCAATTGTCAGTACTGACTGTGTATTGATCCCATGACAAACCTGGAACTCACTTTTTGAATTAAATTTACATTGACTACTTGACTCAGTAGCTTAAAAATAAACTGTATAGAAATTCAAATTATGAACTTTCTGGAGAGTTGGATTACCTCCAGTAAGCATTTGTGTGAACTGTGAAAGTTGCTCAGTCGTGTCCGCCTCTGCGAACCCAAGGACTGTATAGTACATGAATTCTCTAGGCCAGAATACTGGAGTGGGTAGCCTTTCCCTTCTCCAGGGGACCTTCCCAACCCAGGGAACGAACCCAGGTCTCTCGCATTGCAGGCAGATTCTTTACCAGCTAGCTGAGCCACAAGGGAAGCCCAGAAGCATTTACTAACTATCTAATAAATCTAGATTCTGTCCTAGATGCTATTATGACTGGGTAGCATGACTATAAAAAAATAGCTGATACATCAAAATATATAGCCTAAAATACCTATTTTTACATTAAGAATTATTAATACCTTAGTTCATCCTAGTAAGGCTGTCACTGCTAAAAACATTTCGAGCACTCCTATTTTGAAAGTTCTTTTACAGTCTGGGGCACTTTTAAAAGAAAATACTCTCAGTAACAGGCAATCTTCATTATTTTTGAAGGATATATCATTAGAAATAATTTTATAGATAAGTTTCATTAACAAGTGAATTGCTCACACATTGTAAGTTATAGGGACACAGTTTAAAAAAATTATATCACAGAAACTGTTGTTTATCAGAGCTAAATGTCTATGAAAGGCAGAGTTTCATAACACAGAATCACTTCAATCAATTCAGAATGGCAACATCCTAAACCCAAATGAATTTTTCAACCTTCTGGAATGAATTCAACAGAATTACGGTTTTTAAAATTAACAAACATCTGTTTTACCATTTACTATTTATCACTTATTAATTTTGACATGAATGCTTTCTTGAATCTCTAGTGTTATGTTTTTCTATTATAGATCTTATTGTCAGACATACCACATTTCATTACAATTACTACTTCCTAATATCTCTGGTAACATAAATTCTCCTCTGTAGATCAAAATACTATCAAATCTTTGTTGTCGCTTTAAACTTCTTAAAAAAGTTATAAAAAAAAACAAAAAACTTCCTACAACCTAAGCAGAACTAGATTTAAATTTAGCTTTTCACAGATGATATTTAGAGTTAATCAGAATACTGCAAATCTCTAGCCTCCTGAATATTTTTTGTCAAACCTTAGGGAAGCAGGTAAGATGCCAAAAATCATCCAAAAACATTTTAATTAGAAGAAAAGGAAAAGGAAAAAAATCCAACCCTTGGTATTACTTTAAACTTCTGGTGACATGTCAGAGGCTCAAGTGTGTAGAGAAGAGAGAGGAGAGGGCTGGGTCCACAGATCTCTGCCACCGAACATCTGGACAGGTGAACTGACTCGTTTCTCTAGCTCTAGAGAAGGGAACCATCATTCCATCCTAGTATCTGGATGGCTGCCATGCAGAATAAATGATACCGTTGCAACAAGCTTCTGACATGATCAATCCTCTTCTATCAAAGAAAATCTGATTCTTTACCCTCATGACCTCGAGTATTAAAGCCAGTAAGCCAAATCAGTTTTCTTTAACTAAAGCAATGGTCTGAAGTCTGTGACAGTTTCCAGTATAATATTCAAATTCTTCATGATAAAAGCACTTCAAATGCAGCAGAATCGCGCTGTGAGATTATCTGCCATAAACTAAGCTTACCTTTATAAAGAAAAGTTTATTTCAAATACTTTTACACAATCTTTCAACAACATACCACAAATTTATCCTGCACAATTTGAAAAATTCAAACATAATTAAACCAGCAAGTTATCACTGAAGATTATTACTTAAAAAAAAAAAAAAAGAAAAAGAAAACCTACAATGTGCTAGGTACTCTTCTAGGTCCTGGAGGCAAAGACAACCTAGCCCTTGAAGAACTCTGCTTATCTAGGAGTATGAACTTGACAGATAAACAGAAGATAATAGAAGATATTTTGGAAATGCCATTTTCTCTGGCTTAGATATATTTCAGAAGTCATTCTCTCCACTTTCCAGCATTTTAAGCTCATAAAATAGGAAATTCCACCCTTGCCGAGTTGATGAGAATTTGAATCCCAATTTTCACTTAAAATGTCTTTTAGAAGTTTATAATTAAGAAGCAACACTGAAACCCAAAGCTAGTTTATACAGATTCTTTGTTTTTATGCAAAGTAATTAAAGGAAACAAAATTTGCCACCTCTCAGAAAACACACAAAATTATCAAACTAAGAGAGGGCAGCAGTTCCTTTTTATGCATTAGCACTCAGAGTTACGTTAAAGACAAAATTAAAACACAAATGATCAAGATGTCCATTTTCAACTTGGGGGGTAATATTTCTGCCTTCTTCTGGACAACCTTTCCAGTTTCTCTAAATCTGCTCTCATTTGTAGTGTGGTGGAAAACCAGTGAGCAAAATGCTACAGAAATGTATTTAAAATACTAGTAAAAACACCAAGTAAATACCTAAAGTGGAATGAGGCACTGAGAGATTTGATGCTTGGACTTCTGGCTTCTAAGAGGACCTATCTGTCAATTTCCTGGTTTTCTACATGTTTTACATGGTTCAGGAAGTTAGATAAACAACAGCCTTCAGGCTAGCAGAGAAACTATCCCACATCTCTATTCTTCTCGTCTCCTTCCGCTTTCATCCTCTCCCTTTCAGAGGTATTCCAGATGGCTATCAATCTACTAAATAGCCTTTCACGACAAGACCACCATTATTTACCAACTTCAACATTAGAGGTATGTCATTACTGTTTAATTCTTTTACACTTTTAACTTTTCTAAGTAATTAAGAGGTAGGACTTAAGAGGAAAAAAGCCTGCTTTGAATATTCAAATATATATAGTGTCTGTCTATTAACTAAATGTAAAATGTTACATTCAGTTAACTACATAACCTGTCCTATTTTTCCTCTGGTCATGTCCCACTTCTGTAGCTGTCTGAAGTCCTCAACAATGCTATAATGTAGTCACTTCTGATAACTCTAATCTCTGCTTTAAGTTAAACTATAATCTCTCTAGATCCCCAAAACCACTCAAACTGTGTTACTTTCAACTCCTTGCAGACCAGCCTTTTGGGGCTACCAGGCACTGAATACATTGAAGGGACGGAGCCAAAGAAGCTCTTTAAAGGAGGAGTTTTCCCTTTTTTTGGCACAAAGACCTTCACCAACACAGCCTGGGCTTGGAGAAACATTCAGTTTGAATCTATGGTACACATCAAAAAAGGAGACTGACTACAGGGCCAAGTCCAAGATTATGTCGCAACTCCGAACCGACAGGCTGGCTCTCTACCGTGGTTGAGGGGAGAATAGGAGCAGAGCTCACTGCAACTTAAAAAAAAATCCTTTAAGAGTAGTAGTGACAGGAGAGAGATCACCATCAAGAGTTCCAAGAACAGGGAACGATGGTAGCAAAACTACTGAGATGAAGGTTGGACAGCTGACTTTAATATGTCTCTCTTCTAAAATTGCTGGGAACAATATATTCCTATTCATTATAGGAAGAGATCAGACCAGGAAAGCGACATGTGCATACACTTAACGCTGGTTTCCCTGGAAGCATACGGCACCTGATGAATCACCGCACCAAAAAAGAAACCAAGAAGGAACACTGGACACACAAGTGTGACGGACCGCAAGCTGCGCCTAACAGCCTCTCTTTCCTGGCAGGTCACAGCTGTTACTCTCTAGCACAGTGATCAGGTAACTGTTTTTTGAAGGAAATTATCCAAAATCTTAAGTTTTCCACTCAAAGACTGAGCATTAAAAAAGAAAGAAAGAAAGAAATCAGCCACGATGTCACAGGAAGAACCTGCCAAGACACCTTTCTAAGCCTTTATTAAAGTTTTATTTCATATGCAAACATAGAACCTCTACTTTTTTGGATTAACTCAGTATACACTTGCACTTAAAAGCTTAATGCCAAACTTTTGTAGAATTTCCTCCTCTGTTTAAAAAAAAAGATATATTAATCTGTAAGAAGTATTCTAGGAAAACTTTATCAGCATTATGAAATAAATAATAAAGGTAACATCCATTTATGTGGGCTTCTTAATATTCTACTCCTCTTAGTAAAGTCTATGTTACTCTAAAAAAGAGTAGGGAGGGTGAACAATTTCAGAAAGAATTTAACCTATACAGCACAGTTACGACAAGCTATTTCTCATCTTCAATAGTATGATTCAGCTGTCATATTATTCAGCTTACAATGAGTGCCTTGTGATAAATTCTCACTGCAAGTGTAACAGTTTCTAAAGAAAGACAAAACAAGCATTTCACAGGAGTTCGATGTCACAAGATGCCTGTCCAAGAGTCATGCAGAGCATCACAGGTAAAAGGCACTGTGCCAGAGGTGAAGAGAGAGATTCAGTCCCTGCCCTCAAAGTGAGCATCTCATGAAGGTGTCAAACATGTAGAACAACAACAAATTTATGACACTGTAAGAGGGCTACGAAAATTTGAGAAAATAAATGAAAGACCTAGAAGCTGAATGGCACAAACTATACACACAGCAGAAAATGACACAGAATCCCAAATACTTAATCAGTCTCTCAGAAATGAGGCTAGCAGAAAATGTTAATCAAATGATAACAAACTACTGAAATCTCTTAAACCTAATAGTTACAAAATAATCATAAATGAAGAAAAAAGCTACAAAAAAAATCCCAGATGTTCATTGGAGGATTATTTAACATAAGAGAAAAATTTTTTAAACCCAAACATCCAGTAACAAGGGACTAGCTGTTGGATGAATTATCATTTCATTAAAATGATGTTAGTGAAAAAAATTTGAGAACAGGAGAAAATGATATAAACTTTTTTAAAATCGAAAAATCACACCTACGTTATTTCAAGCATGCTAACAGGTGTACAACTTTTTTTTTAAAGGTCAAAGATAAATCCAAATGTTAAAGCTGGCTATTTCTCAGAGGCAGTGATTTTGTTTCACTTTTAATTCTTCTGTATTCTCCCAAAATTATAGTGTTGTTACATTTCAAACTGGTAGAAAAGTTATGTAAGTCACTGTATTCCAGAATTTTCTTTTAAAACCATTAATAACCCTTTTCATCTTTTTTCGGCAGAGACTATCTCACCCCAAATTCCACAGAGCCTACTCACTGAAACAGGTTAATATCTGCAAGCTGCTTGGAACAGTATCTGGCAGATAGAGAGCAGCTACATCGGGACTTCCCTGACGGCTCAGTGGTAAAGAAAATTGGCCTGCCAATACAGGGGACACAAGTTCCATCCCTGGGCTGAGAAGTTCCCACGTGCTGCACACCACACTGAGCCAGCGAGCCACAGCTACTGAGCCTGCGCGCTGGAACTACTGAAGCCCTGTTCCCGACAGCCTGAGCGCCTGCAGGAAGCCCAGGCCCACAGCCAGAGAGCAGCGCCTGGAGAAAGCCTGCGCGAAGCAATAAAGGCCCGGCACAGCCAAACCGAGGAAATAAACGCCAGAAAATAAGAAACGAGCTATGGCAGCGCTCATTTTATCCACGACTCTTAAATTTCCTATATCCGATCACAGTAATTAGTGTGTTTTAGAGCTGGTCTATTTTTCATGGCACTTTGACCACAGAACCATAGGTTTTTTTGTTTTTCCCCTCTGAACTCCAGCATCTTTCAAGGCATGTCAGCTGTCCCCCTTTGAGAGTTCCCCTTCAAAGAAAGAGCACAAGGAAGGAACTCTGTCAAATATCAAATTCCTCAAAGAGAAGATGGGAAATTAATGAAGGGGGTGGAATTTTAAAATATGGTAAACTGTTATGACACACGCACAGAATGGTATCCTTAACATATTAATAAAGAGAAGTCTCTCACAAATCAACATTTCATGGGATGAAACTTTCACATTAAGAATATATACTAATCCAGATAAAGAAATGGAGAAATCACATGAAACTCTTAATCTGGGACAGGGCTATATGTATAGGGCTATATTATTTGGAAAAAATGTCTTCGTATGTTTCTGTGAGCTGCGTGGAGAGTCTGTGGAGTAGTGGTGGTGCTGAGCCAGGGGAAACAACGGAAGAAGGCAACCAACTGGTCTACATAATAAAGGAGGGGAAATGTGAACTGGCAAAGCGGAAGAAGACTTGAGGAAGAAAAGAGGGAACTTAAGTGGACTTGTCTTCCCGAAACAAGTATTCAATCAAGTCTATACTATTTATTTATACGCTTTAGTAAAAATGAATTCTTTTATCCAAAATAGTACTGAATTCTGCATCTCAGTTGCCCACGACTCCACGCAGACTCAAAAACAAGAAGAGACATACCTAGTGGTAAAGAACCCACGCCATATTCTCGCCTGGAGAATCCTACAGAGGAGCCTGGCGGCTTACAGCCCAGAGTGGTGCACAGAGTTGGACACAACTGAAGCGACTTTGCACACACACACACACACACACACACACGCATGCAGACTCAAGATAGAACAACAGAGGACACACCTGTCTTATCCACACATACAAACATTCCACTCATGTTTTCATGTGTAGTTTCAACAAACGCATACACGCATAAAGTCTGTGTGAAACAGGTCTACAAGGCTTTTTTAAAATATCAGCCCCCTTGTCCCATGCTCCATTCAGAAGCAACAAGGTACGGGTGACTTTTGTTTAAGTGTCTACTTCCACTTCTACAAAAAATACTTGTAGCGCTCCCATCTGCTTTTCCAGTTTGAGGTGATACCTACCTATACCTACATATCTAGATGGGTAGATATATTTTAACATCATTCCTGCCCCCACCCCTCGCACAAGTACACATGCTTCCCAAAGTACTTTTATTTATAGTATACAAAGAAATGACAGCTCAATAATAGCATGACCTAATGGAAAAGTAGATGGAAGATCTGAGCAGATACCGTAAGTTACCGGAACCCAAAAGGTCCATCAATGGGTAAATGGATAAACAAACTGCAGTATATCCATGCAATCAATGAGGGGGGTGAAATTTTAAAACATGGTAATATTCTTGTTTTACCATAAACAGTTATCAGCAGTAAAAAGAGTTGAACTATTAATATATGCAGCATGGATGAATTTCTAATAATTACGCTGAATGAAAACCAGGCCAGGAGCACGTACCTTGTGATTCCATGTACATAAACCTTAGAAAGTTCAAATTAATCTAGAAAGACAGAAAGCAGATTAGTGGTTGCTTTTAGAAAGGTGGTGGGAGAAGAAGAGGGAGGGAGGCTGACTATGAAAAGGTACAAGGAAATGTTTAGGGGAATGGCTGTGTTCATGAATGTGACTGTGGAAGGAGTTTCACTGCAATACATATTAAACAAAACTCGAGGTTTTCATTTTAAATTTATGCACTGGACTACATATCAATTATGCCTCAATAAGGCTGCAACAAATTTTCTTTTTTTAATTACGAGGGAAAACAAAAGGACACAAATAAGTTAACAGGAATTCTTGACTCCCATGTGGGGTTTCTGACTAGGGACACTACTATAGGCTGGTCTGCAGGAAACAGGCTCTTTGGACAGCCCCTCCCGCAAACACAGAGCTGGTTTAGGACTCTTTTGGTCCTTTCTCTTGAGCTTATCAGGGTCCTTAGAGAAGACACTTCCACTCTGGTCAGCATCTTGAAAGCAAAGTGAGGGAAGGGGGCTGAGGATCTTCACAAATACTGAAAACGCCCACTCACTCTCACTTCAGTGCACTTTGGCAGGGAGAGGGTTAAATGCCAGTGCCAAGTCACTCCTGTAACTGGAAGTCTCAGATAAATATACTTACTGAAAAGCTAAACTGTCCCCATGAATGAAACAGCGTATCACCGATGAAACATCAAGTGGTAAGTTAACGGCAAAATTAGGCGGCAAACCTAAAAAACAATTGAAAATTTGGGACAAGGCAGAGGGAGAAGACCACCTAGTGTAGACATACATATTGTTTTAAAAGCCAAAAGTTCCAGGAAAGAAAATTAACAGAATTCTGATTTTGCATTTGGTACTTTTGGGAGGTAACAAATAAACCAAGTGATGTACCCATGATCACTTGGCTTTTTAGTGGCAACGATGAAACTCAACTTCAAATGTGGAGAGATCTTAAGAACAACATCACAGAGTTAAAAACCAAAATCACAAGTTTTAGGTCTAGTCACACATAGGAATACCATGAAAATACATAGGCTCAAGGACCTCCTATATAGCACAGGAAACTATACTCACTATTTTGTGACAACCTATAAGGGGAAAGAATCTGAAATTCAGTGGTAACTATATATCACTATATATGTATGCATATATATACACACATACACACATACATAGGGCTTCCCTGGTAACTCAGCTGGTAAAGAATCCACCTGTGATGCAAGAGACCCCAATTCAATTCCCAGGTTGGGAAGATTTGCTGGAGAAGGGATAGGCTCCAGAGTATACCCCACTCCAGTATTCTTGGCCTTCCCTGGTGGCTCAGCTGATAATAATCCACCTGCAATTCGGGAGACCTGGGTTTGATCCCTGGGTTGGGAAGATCCTCTGGAGGACCTATACTCACTATTTTGTGAGTATAGATCACTGGGAATTATACTATTTTGTAACCACCTATAAGGAGGGAAGAATCTGAAATTTAGTCATATCTATATATCATATAGATAAAAGATAGTTATCTTTTGATAACTATCAAAATCACTGTGCTTTACACCTGGAACATGACACTGTAAAACAACTATAATTCAATTAAAAAAATAGTAAAGATATATATGCTCTGAGAAAGGTAGGCATTCCTGGCAAAAGGAATGATGTAGCAAGAGTCCACAGGCAAAAGAGAATCAGGTGAGCTCCAATGTTCAATATATCTCAGGTCAGTTCAGTTACTCAGTCATGTCCATCTCTGAGACCCAGTGGACTATAGCACGCCAGGCCTCCTTGCCCATCACCAACTCTCAGAGTTTACTCAAACTCATGCCCACTGAGCCAGTGATGCGAACCAACCATCTCATCCTCTGTCATCCCCTTCTCCTCCTGCCTTCAATCTTTGCCAGCATCAGGGTATTTTCAAATGAGTCAGTCTTCACATCAGGTGGCCAAACTATTGGAGTTTCAGCTTCAACATCAGTCCTTCCAATGACTATTCAAGACTGATTTCCTTTAGTTGGACTGGTTGGATCTCCTTGCAGTCCAAGGGACTCTCAAGCGTCTTCTACAACACCACAGTTCAAAAGCATCAATTTTTCGGCATTCACATTTCTTTATAGTCCAACTCTCACATCCATACATGACTACTGGAAAAACCATAGCTTTGACTAGTCGGAACTCTGTGGGCAAAGTAATGTCTCTGCTTTTTAATATGCTATCTAGGTTGGTCATAACTTTTCTTCCAAGGAGCAAGTATCTTTTAATTTCATGGCTGCAGTCACCATCTGCAGTGATTTTGGAGCCAAAAAAAAAAAAG
>SJYC01015754.1:0-58971 GCA_006408675.1 Madoqua kirkii
GTGGGGGGCGGAGGGGGGGTGAGGGCTAGGGGTGATACGCGGGGTAACTTGGGATAATTGAGATGCTGAAAGGTAACATGTTTTTCGCCAACGTTCAAGAGATGTTGCAAGTTAATAAAAAACCACCGTAGTGACATCTTTAAGAATAAAAATACACAACACATACACACGTGTAAACACTTGTACCTTACCTAAGACATCCTGCTCCATCCTCATCTCATCACCTCGGACCTGCCGCCGCTGCTTTAGAGACCATGTCAGTGTTATTTTCAATGCCACTTAGAGCAGAAAGATAAGTTCATCAGAGTCTCCTTTCTACTCACTTCAGGGCTGGAAAAAGTACTGTCTGTAACGTCTTCCTGAAAAACAGGTGATACGAAGGACTTTATTTTGTTTGTTCACTCTGATAGTGTTTATTTTTGAAGGATTAAAAACTAAATATGTGAAAAGTTAAAAAAAAAAACAAGTTAACCTTGTTGAAAAATTTTTTATCAATTTACGTATCTTTCCAGGTCAAACAGTGCCAACATTTTGAGCTGTGCCCTAGACATGCAAAATAAGCACTGGGCATGATGATACTTTTTTTTTTTCTCTCTGTCTTTAATCACTGTTAAGAAATTGGTGGTGGATACAACAGCCATTCGTGACATTATTTCTAAACTTCTTAACAGAAGAACAGATTAACTTTTCTAAACGGCTTAGAGACATTTAAGAATCACTGGCTTTTGTCCAACTATTCCTCCAATAGAAAATTGAATTATGTATTCTACTTTAATCAAGAGTTTGACATTAAAGTAATATATGATTCATTACTATAGTGCACTAGCAAAATGGGTAATAGATTAAACTAGAATCTGTTCACTTTGTGGGTTTGTTGCAGTCCCAGATAATAAAATATATGCTGATAAGTGTTGTGGTTGTAAAAAGTTACTCAACATCTTCACTTTATAACATGATTTCAATAGAGTTTTCATGTATGAGGCTCATATACATATATGGCTGGTGGCTTAGCTGCTAAGTCCTGTCTGACTCTTGTGACCCCATGGGTTGCAGCCTGTCAGGCTCTTCTGTCCATAGGATTTCCTTATCCTAGAACAAATTTATATGCATTTTAATGACATGTGAGTTACATGCAATAGTATATGTTTACTGTCATAGTTAAGATGATTATACTGTGTCATTTGGTTTTTATGTTTTCATTCAAGTAGAAAGCAATATATAAATAATTGTACATATTAAATTAGGAAATTAATCTTTTTTCCCCAGAAGTTTAGCAATGAAACCTTCTTAATGGCATATTTTTCATTGTTAAAAATCAAGAGTTTTGGTTTGCTTAATTAGCGTTTACGTAAAAAAAATGAAGCTACTTACAAGATGCCACTGTGTTTAATATAATCATATCCTTTTAATCTTATACTTCACTTATTTTATGGGTTTAATTGATCTGGAGATATATCACTGCATAAGAACAAAATAATGATGCAATTTACTGTTGAAATACTTAATTTTGCAAAATTATTTGAATACAATTTAAATATCTTTTTTGGTTACAGTAAAACAGTATATAAAGATATTTAAATCCTATGGCAAGTTACCATTTGAAATGTTAACATTATTTGAAGACAGACTGTGTATTCAAAATGATGTATTTTGCAAACTGTTAAAAGTATGTTCCATTTTGTTGTTCAGTCACCAAGTTGTGTCTGACTCTTGGTGACCCCGTGGATTGTAGCCAGCCAGACTTCCGTGTCCCTCACCATCTCCCAGAGTTTGCCCAAGTTCATGTTCACTGAATTGGTGATGCCATCCAACCATCTTATCCTGTGTTGCCCTCTTCTGCTTTCAATCTTTCCCAGCATCAGAGTCTTTTCCAAATGTTCCATTTAGTGGCATAAATCTAAACTACTGACATCTTTTCTGATAAGTTGACCAATTCAATATGAACTAATCTTGTATAACTCATGGAGAGAGGTTTCTAAAACCCTCAATGTAATTAAGTGTAAATGGAAGCATTTGACTCTTTATTCTCTCAAAAATTCTGTCACATGCACCTAGCAAGGAGACAAAATACATACCAACAGCAGCATATTTTAAAACCACATCATTTCCCCAAATACACATTTATACATATGTGAATGTGTCACTTCTAATCACTTCAGACTGTTAAAGCTGACAGGTGTACGGAGACAGGAGAGGAAAAATATTCAATGCTTCATAGAAAGTAGTTGTGTGTGTTCTCAAATTTCCATTAACCTGGATCACGAGAGAGAGATATGAAGAGAAACATTACTTAGCCAAAAACAACAGAGAACTGTTATCTGTTAGTTCGGAATTAAATGATGGATAATTACAGGTAACCCTAGAATAAGAATTTTCAAGTCACAGAATGGAAAATTTTTATAGAAGAAAAATGTAAACAGTTAGATGTCAAAATTTGATGGAATTATTTAACATCCTGTACTCTTCAAGGTATAAGGCTTTTTTTTTTTCCTACCCCATATGTAATATCTAGGTCATGGGTTATGGCACTAAATCTAAATTCCAGAGAATTAAAAAAAAAAAGGGGGGGGGAGGAGTCTTACTTAAATGTTGAGGAAGACTTCCTACAGGAGGATTTGGACCTGATTTGTGCCACAAAATGTCTAGTAGATTCAAATTAATGCAAAATAAGATGGGCAATAGAAATGCCAGGAAATGTACTGAGAATAAACAGGTTTACCATGTCCGTTTTCCTATCCTTGTAATATCTATGGGCATCCCTACTGGCTCAGGTAGTAAAGAATCTGCCTGCAATACAGAAGACCCAGGTTCAATCTCTGGGTTGGCAAGATCCCCTGGAGAAGTAAATGGCAACCCACTCCAGTAATTCTTGTCTGGAGAATTTCATGGACAGATGAGCCTGGTGGGCTACAGTCCACGGGTAACAAAGAGTTGGACACAACTGAGCAACTAACACTTTATTATCTATGAAACAGATTTCTACCTTTGTTATATCTCACCTCCTTGAGTAACTCATTTATTTTTCCATTAGTAATTGTGAGTTATGGTGGATCTAGGCTTGTTGTGACGTTTGGTGAGTTGTTTATGTACAGCTCTTAGAATATTTGGTGTGTACTAAATGCTCAATAAATGTTGTCATTATTATTAGTAAGCATGCAGTCTTTATCCCTTATTACAAAGTGAATGTGCTATAAACAAGAAAGTATGTTTTTTATTTTATTAATAAATAGGGACTTATTCTCACATTAAAAGTTCAGGGGTAGGTGATAATATGATTGATTTAGCTGTTGAACATAGACATCAAGGATCCAGACTCACAGCTTTCTGCTCTGCCCTCCCTGATCTGTGTTTACTTCAATATGTTTTTATGCTAAAAATAGGAAAATCAGAAGGATTTTCTCACATCTGTGGTACATTTTACATTTTTCAGATTATTTAGTGTTTATGTTGTTATTGTTATTGTTCAGTCACTAAGTTGTGTCTGATTCTTTGTGACCCCCATAAACTGCAGCAAACCAGTCTTCCTTGTCCTTCACTATATATCTAGGTCATGGGTTATGGCACTAAATCTAAATTCCAGAGAATTAAAAAAAAAAAAGGGGGGGGGGAGGAGCTCTTACTTAAATGTTGAGGAAGACTTCCTACAGGAGGATTTGGACCTGATTTGTGCCACAAAATGTCTAGTAGATTCAAATTAATGCAAAATAAGATGGGCAATAGAAATGCCAGGAAATGTACTGAGAATAAACAGGTTTACCATGTCCGTTTTCCTATCCTTGTAATATCTATGGGCATCCCTACTGGCTCAGGTAGTAAAGAATCTGCCTGCAATACAGAAGACCCAGGTTCAATCTCTGGGTTGGCAAGATCCCCTGGAGAAGTAAATGGCAACCCACTCCAGTAATTCTTGTCTGGAGAATTTCATGGACAGATGAGCCTGGTGGGCTACAGTCCACGGGTAACAAAGAGTTGGACACAACTGAGCAACTAACACTTTATTATCTATGAAACAGATTTCTACCTTTGTTATATCTCACCTCCTTGAGTAACTCATTTATTTTTCCATTAGTAATTGTGAGTTATGGTGGATCTAGGCTTGTTGTGACGTTTGGTGAGTTGTTTATGTACAGCTCTTAGAATATTTGGTGTGTACTAAATGCTCAATAAATGTTGTCATTATTATTAGTAAGCATGCAGTCTTTATCCCTTATTACAAAGTGAATGTGCTATAAACAAGAAAGTATGTTTTTTATTTTATTAATAAATAGGGACTTATTCTCACATTAAAAGTTCAGGGGTAGGTGATAATATGATTGATTTAGCTGTTGAACATAGACATCAAGGATCCAGACTCACAGCTTTCTGCTCTGCCCTCCCTGATCTGTGTTTACTTCAATATGTTTTTATGCTAAAAATAGGAAAATCAGAAGGATTTTCTCACATCTGTGGTACATTTTACATTTTTCAGATTATTTAGTGTTTATGTTGTTATTGTTATTGTTCAGTCACTAAGTTGTGTCTGATTCTTTGTGACCCCCATAAACTGCAGCAAACCAGTCTTCCTTGTCCTTCACTATTTCCTGGAGTTTACTCAGACTCACGTCCATTGAGTCGGTGATGCCATCCAACCATCTCATCCTCTGCTGCCCCCTTCTCCTCCTGCCCTCAGTCATTCCCATCATTAGAGTCTTTTCCAGTGAGTCATCTCTTCCCATCAGGTGGCCAAAGTGTTGGAGCTTCAGCCTCTGTCTTTCCAATGAATATTCAGGGTTGATTTCCTTTAGTATGGACTGGTTGGATCTCCTTGCTGTCCAAGGGACTCTCGAGTCTTCTCCAGCACCACAATGGTTTTATATAATTTTTCTTTATTGCCTACCTTTCCTTTGAAACTCCTCCTTTGTTTCTCAAGATATCAGACTGTGGGGCAGAGTCACCTGTGTGAACTTAGCCGTGCAGATTCCTGGAGCCAGAGTGGCAGAGCTTCTGGTTCAGACTGTTTGGAGTGGAACTACAGGATCTACATTTTTGGCAGTTCCTTTAGGTGACTCTGATGCACCTCACAGTCTCTGTCTCCCCTTTGTCATGACATTCTCTTGTGTTTTTCATTAGTTCTTTGTCTTTCCCTGTTTACAACAGTAAGTTCTTATACTTGAGCATTTCTATCCTAACTTTCATAAAATTTATGCATTTGCATGACTTCAGACCCTTGAGGATAAGGATAATGTTAATTATTAATTTATTCATTAATCATTTGTTGATCTTGACAGTTATCCTCCCAGCTTACTAAGGAAGAAAAACATGGAAGATACCTACTTAGGAGGCATTAGCATCAACATAGTAATTAATGTATCTTTTTATACAAAGATACTTTTATTAAGCATTTATTACATGCCAGGCTTAATAAGATCTGGCAGACGATAGGTGATTAAAATAAAATTAGTTTGAAATGAATAAACAAATGAACTATCACCTCTCCAATGATGAATTCTCAATGTTTATTCACTGCCTTGTTCTTTTATTCTGGTGACCTGAGGGAACTCCTTTCAGGGTCTTTTTTTTTTCTTCCAGGTAGAAATAAAGTTGAACCTTGAACAACATAGCTGTTAAGGGGCACCCACACTCCCAGAAGTTGAAAATATGCCTATAACTTTAGAGTCAGCCTTCCTTCTGTGCCAGAGGCTCTGAATCCTCTGATTCAATCAACTGCAAATGGAGCAGTACTATAGTATATATGTACCAAAAAAAAAAAAAAAAACCCACATATAAGTGAACTCAAACCCATGTGTTCAAGGGTGATCTATGTTGGAAAAAAACAAACAAACACCAATTTACCAATCATCAAAAACCAGGTCAGAAAGTCAGTTTGTTGACAAATGTCATTTTGATGGTGAGGAAATCTGATAATGCTGGGAAGTGTGCAGATCAGAATAAGATAGGTTCTAAAACAGAGGGGAGTCACCTTGGAAAGAAAAAGGAGCATCTCTTTCTGTGATGCAGAAGAAAAAGGCAAGAAGAAAAGAGTGTGAGAAAAGTAAAACTTGAAGTTTAGAGGAGGGGTGACACAGGGACACAAATGCCATCTTAATATTCATTATACAGTCATAGGTGTTTATGGTCATAAGCCAGAACTGAGTAAGGTTAAGGAAGTATTGGAATGGGCTGATGAAAGAAACTGAAGGGTGAGCAAAGGGTAAGATGTTACCCAAGGCCGAGGCAAATTTAGCATAAAATTTTATAGCAATATAGGTTTGCACAATATTCTCTGGTGACTCAGAGCTGGGGTTTCCCATTGTGGTTACAGTTGTTAAGAGTTCAAGGGAGTCTGGTGCAGTTCTTCTCAGTAGGGATGGTCATGGGCACTGATAATTGGACTGTATTAGTCAGCCAGGGCTGCCATAATAACACACCACATGCTGGATGGATGACTTAAGGTACTTACGTTTACTTTCTTACAGTTCTGCAGGCTAGAAGTCCAGTGAGTGAAAGTGTTAGTCACCTCAACTGTGTCCGACTCTTCTGATCCCGTGGATTGTAGCCTGTCAGGCTCCTCTGTCTGTGGAATTCTCAAGGCAAGAATACTGGAATGAGTTGCCCTTTCCTTCTCCAGGGGATCTTCCCGATGCAGGGAAAGAACTCAGGTCTCCCGCATTGCAGGTAGATTCTTTACTATCTGAGCCCCAGGGAAGCCCCTAAAAGTCCAAGATCTGACTTTGCGTGTCTATTGGAATCTACGGCTTCCAGGTTCTCACACTCTGCCAGTAACCGTGCTGGTAAATACTCGTTTCAGCAGCTCTTCAAACTCCAGTGACCGTGTCCTCATGATCTTCTGCTTGCCTCTCCAGTTTCTGACCCAGTGAGTAGACTTACTTCTCACATCTATTTATACTCACTTCTGCTTACTTATTGCTTAGTTTCTGACCTCCTTGGTTCATCTTGAATTTTACTTATGCCTGTTTCTTGAAAAAATGCTCCGATGGCCGATTACCTTGTCTTGTCAAGATTTTCCCTTCATCTGCCTCTCTGGCTTTCCCAGTTCCAAACTCCAGCCCCCTTTTAATGCTCTGCTACCATCACACACAGTCCCTGAATTGAGTTATATGTCTGGCCACTGGCATTTCATTTCTTATATAATTCACCTAATTTTTTATATTTAAATTTTAAAATATTTATTACATTCCTTGTTTCAGTGTAAGCTATATGAAGCCATTTTACCATTGATTAAAGAGTTTATCACAGCAAAATTATTTCCACAAGTAATAGTGCCTCGTTTATAGGGCTACAACAATACTTCAACACTAAACAATCTACCAACAAGGATGAAAATTTTATTTTGGTTTGGGGTGTTAAATTCTCTTTGAACTATCATTATTCTACTAATAAAGCATGTGTACATGGCCTTCTGTATTTCTGGGAATGTTTTTTGAGGTTGTTCAGTCACTAAGTCATGTCTGACTCTTTGTGACATCATGGACTGTAGCATGCTAGGCTTCCATTTCCTTCACTATCTCCCAGACTTTGCTCAAACTGATGTCCATTAAGTTGGTGATGCCATCCAATCATCTCATTCTCTGATGCCCCCTTCTCCTCCTGTCAGTTTTTCCCAGTAGCAGGGTCTTTTCCAATGAGCCGGCTCTTTGCATTGCTAAGTCGCTTCAGTCATGTCCAACTCTGTGCGACCCCATAGACGGCAGCCCACTAGGCTCCTCTGTCTCTGGGATTCTCCAGGCTAGAATACTGAGGTGGGGTGCTATTGCCTTCTCCAATGCATGAAAGTGAAAAGTGCAAAGTGAAGTCACTCAGTCGTGCCGACAGAGCTTCAGCTTCAGCCTCAGTCCTTCCAATGAAGATTCAAGGTTGATTTCCTTTAGGATTGACTGGTTGGATCTCCTTGCTGTCCAAGGGACTCTCAAGAGCCTTCTCCAGCACCACAATTTGATAGCATCGATTCTTTGGCACTCAAGCATTCTTCATTGAGGTCTTCATTGAGATAGTCCTATTCTAATGAAAGATCTCTATAATCATACCCTGATAAAACCAGTGTAAAAGATTGTATCACTTGTCCAAAGTGGTTCTTGCTGGGAAGCATAAAAGGAAGAAGAACACATAGTGTCTGGACCCAGAGAATATGGACGTTGAGTAGCCTCAACAAGTCATGAAGTAACAATAAAAATAATTCCAAAGAAATACCTAAATATGTGACAGTATAGTACATATTGTGTAAACTCATGCCAAGAGAATTAAATTGAATATTATGTGAAAGATGAATCTTAAACTTGGGTTTGAGGAGGAGGCAAAATGACATTTAGAAACAGCTTGAGCTTTGATGGAAATCAGGCCTGGATTCAAATCCCAGTTCTGAAATTTGCCAGTTATGTGACTTTGAACAAGTGCCCTAACTATTCTGATTCTTTGGTTCTCCCTGTGTAAATGGAGACAGTCTTCTAGTGTGGCTGTAAGTATAAAATTAAATCATGGAGTTTTTTCTAGTAGACATTAAATGAATATGTATTTATATTCAACTCCCATTGAATCTGACACATTTTATATTGTCTTCATATTTTGTAGTATATATGCAAATAATACAATTTACTGGAAAACGTAGAAAATATAGTCAAATTGAATACAGCTTAAAAGAGACTTTATTAAAATTTTATAATTTATATTCTTCACCACCAGTAGTCATGTATGGATGTGAGAGTTGGACCATAAAGAAGGCTGAACACTGGAGAATTGATGCTTTCAAACTGTGGTGTTGGAGAAGAGTCTTGAGAGTCTTTGGACTGAAAGGAAATCCAACCAGTCAGTCCTAAAGGAAATCAACCCTGAATATTCATTGGAAGAACTGATGCTGAAGTTGAAGCTCCAGTACTTTGGCCACCTGATGTGAAGAGATGACTCTTAGAAAAGACCCTGATTCTGGGAAGATTGAAGGTGGGAGAAGAAGGGGATGACAGAAGACAAGATGGTTGGATGATGTCACCAACTCAATGGACATGAGTTTGAGCAAGCTCTGGGACTTGGTGAAGGACAGGGAAGCCTGGTGTGCAGTAGTCCATGCGGTCACAAAGAGTTAGACACGATCGAGGGACTGAACAACAAATATTCATATTAAAAAGGAGATTTTAAAAGCTTAATGAATTTTGAAATAGTAGAGCACTTGAGATTTTGGCTCTGTGTGACTTACACACTAGTTAAACTAGTAACTCAGATAATTTTTTGATCCCATAGGCTCCTTCTATGTCTAGAAGATTCTCACCATTTATTATATTAAGGCCAAATCAACAGCTATAAAGTAATCATGACAAGATTACTAGTAAGTGTTTCTGAGTAATGATTAAGCAAGAGAGTATATGGTCTTCCTTAAAAGCAAATACAAGGAATTCTTTAAGAATGCTTAAAGTGACCACTGAACTATGAACCAGAGCCCAAATGAAAACCAAGCTAACTCCTCAACAAGAAATGTTATCCCAGCAGTGCAGCTGTGAGCTAATTAAACAGCCTAGATCACTGTGCTGAACTTTAGTACTGCATTTATAGAATTAATTCAGAGGACATGTTATTAAAGTCTGGGGTTTATCAGAAGAAGGCAGCCTCTTTTTTTGAGCAGCATTTAAAAAATTAACATGCTGAATAAGCTGCTTATTATAGACGGAGCCTATCAGATCCTCCGTATAGATGCAAAAACCATGCAATGAATTTCTAACCAAAACAATCAGGCTATTGCCTCCTGACACTAAAATCCAAAAACAGTGATTTAGATACCTTGAGAGCATGTTCAAAAATAAATTTATATTCTATATGATAAGATTCTTTTATATAAGAATTATATATATTCTTATATTCTATATATAAGATTCTCTATATTCTAAGATTCTAAAAGATATTGATAACCACAAATACACTAACAGATATATATCCAAAATATGTAGCAATTCTCAATTTAGCATAAATCAGTAATTGGAAGAAGTAAATCAAAAGTAATTTAAATTACTGTGAAGTATAATACTTTCCCTCCTAATTAATCTTAGTAACTGGGCTTTAAAATTTATCTCTAGAAGTCTAAATAATAAACAAAAATTATACTTTATCAATAAATTCTGAAAGCTGTACTTAAGAAGTATACGTGGGCCATAGTGCTTCCCAGGTGACTCAAGAGGTAAAGAATCTGCCTGCTGATGCAGGAGATGCAGGAGATGCGGGGATTGATCCCTGGTCAGGAAAATTCCCTGGAGGAGGAAATGACAACCCATGCCAGTATTTTGGCTTGGAAAATTCCATGAGCCAGCCCAGGGGGCCTCAAAGAGCTGAACACATCAGAACGACTGAGCATGACACATGGGCAGTAAGGATAGAAGATATGAAGGCAGTTAATGATGAAACTTTTTGGAGGCCATAAAATGTTGCCATTTCAGGGACCTTGATGTAGTGATTCAGGAAGACACAGAGCCAGATAGTGCTGCCTTTACAACTGCATCCACTCATCTCTAAAATGGAGAGAGCAGCACATATCCTCCATTTCTTCCAGTGCTGTAAAAAAGAAAAAAAGGGACAATAGCTTTTGCAGAGTTAAGTAGTTTTAGTACTTACATTGGAAGAGGTAAAAATGATTCTGAAAAAAAACAATAGAAGCCTCCGTAGACACTTCATATTGACAAATAAATAAACCTCACATACAGTACATACTCTTATTTACAACTTTAATAGATGGGTAAGGATTTAAGTCAAGCAGTGGGGCAAGGCAAAAGAAAGTTTCTGCATAGCTTTTCAAAATTATTTTTAGTTTTCATTTGAAAATTTTAAAAATAAAGTACAGAAAAATAATATCACAGGTATCTATGTGCCATATCTACTTTCAAACTGGGAAGGCACAGAAAGTTTGACAGTAATTTTGCTAACTGGTTGACCTTTTTTGAAAAGTAGGTACACTTATCTCTTCTCATTGTTCTATATGGACTTACTCTTCCATGTAGAAGGTGGTGGCATTCTCCCAGGTGCCACTAGTGGCAAAGAACTCGCCATAAGAGACTCTGGTTCAGTCCTTGGGTAGGGAAGATCCATTGGAGGAGGGCATAGCAACCCATTGGAGAAAGCAATGGCACCCCACTCCAGTACTCTTGCCTGGAAAATCCCATGGATGGAGGGGCCTGGTGAGCTGCAGTCCATGGGGTCGCTAAGAGCTGGACACGACTGAGTGACTTCACTTTCACTTTTCACTTTCATGCATTGGAGAAGGAAATGGCAACACACTCCAGTGTTCTTGCCTGGAGAATCTCAGGGGTGGGCGAGCCTTGTGGGCTGCCGTTTATGGGGTCGCACAAAGTCAGACACAACTGAAGCGACTTAGCAGCAGCAGCAGCTAGATCCTGCGAACACCTTCCTAAATAATTCTAAGTAGGAATGAAAGACTTTTGTAAGGATTGGTGTTTCAGAGCTAATTATTAGCTTGGTTGAGTTTTCAGCAGTCTTAACTTTTTAAGCTAAGACATGGGCATGCATGCTAAGTCCCTTCAGTCATGTCGGACTCTTTGCAACTCTAAGGACTGTAGTCGGCCAAGCTGCCCTGTCCATGGGATTCTCCAGGCAAGAATACTGAAGGGGTTGCAGTACCCTTCTCCAAGGGATCTTATTGACCCAGAGATCCAGCCCGAGTTTCCTATGTATCCTGATTCCCACATGGGTTCTTTACCGCTAGGCTTCGCTGGTGGCTCAGACGGTAAAGCGTCTGCCTACAATGTAGGAGACCCGGGTTCAATCCCTGGGTTGGGAAGATCCATTGGAGAAGGAAATGGCAACCCACTCCAGTACTCTTGCCTGGAAAATCCCATGGATATAGGAGCCTGGTGGGCTACAATCTATGGGGTCGCAAAGAGTTGGACACGACTGAGCGATTTCACCTTCACCTTCTTTACCACTAATGCAACCTGGGAAGCCCCTAAGTCATAATCAGCTCAGTTCAGTTGCTCAGGCATGTCTGACTCTTCTAGACCCCATTAATCGCAGCACGCCAGGCCTCCCTGTCCATCACTGACTCCCGGAGTTCCCCCAACTCACGTGCACTGAGTCGGAGATGCCATCCAGCCATCTCATCCTCTATCATCCCCTTCTCCTCCTGCCCCCAATCCCTCCCAGCATCAGGATCTTTTCCAATGAGTCAACTCTTTGCATGAGGTGGCCAAAGTACTGGAGTTTCAGCCTCAGTATCAGTCCCTCCATTGAACACCCAGGGCTGATCTCCTTCAGAATGGATTGGTTGGACCTCCTTGCAGTCCAAGGCACTCTCAAGAGTCTTCTCCAACCCCACAGTCCAAAAGCATCAATTCTTTGATGCTCAGCTTTCTTCACAGTCCAACTCTCACATCCATGCATGGCCACTGGAAAAACCATAGCCTTGTCTAGATGGACCTTTGTTGACAAAAGTAATGTCTCTGCTTTTTAATATCATAATAGCTGTCTTTAAATATTTTTTGGCTTAGCAGAAACAATTTCTCATGTTCATTCAAAACTGAGTTACCTAGCTGTAGTTCAGCTCCTATAATAGTACTAGAGCCAACTCATGGAAAAGACGCCCATGCTGGGAAAGATGGAAAGCAAAAAGAGCAGAGGGCAGCACAGGATGACATAGCTAGATAGTATCACAGACTCAATGCAGATGAATTTGAACAAACTCCAGGAGATGGTGAAGAACAGAGGAGCCTGGCCAGCTCCAGTCCATGGGGTCACAAAGAACTGAACATGACTTAACAACTGAAAAAAAATAGTAATGTAGGTACCACAGGAGATGAGACACAAGGCTCACAATCTAGTGGGAAAACCGAAGAAGAAAAACAATTCTAACTCAGTGTGAGGAGTGCAAGGTATGCCTGTAGATCGTGACAGCTTCACAGGGGAAATGATATCAAAGCTGAAGTTTTGAAAAATTAGCTTGGCCATAAGAGGGTTGAGGAGACATTTCAGATAGAAGGAATCACACGGAAATGCTAGCTCTTTACAAATTATTAGGTTATTCACAATGCTGGAGTACAGGATGTAACTGAGGTTAGACATAGACATTCACTTGCCTGTGAGTGTCCAGGAGTCTCCAGCGGAGGCAGGGGTTGGTGGTGGCCTGCTGCAGGGCTGGGGGCACTGAGTGTAGCAGTAGATGCATGGGACCTTTTGAAGGAGGTCGCCATTATCTTCATTACCTCTGCCATAGATTGCTGCTGCTGTTGCTAAGTTGCTTCAGTCGTGTCCGACTCTGTGCAACCCCATAGATGGCAGCCCACCAGGCTCCCCTGTCCCTGGGATTCTCCAGGCAAGAACACTGGAGTAGGTTGCCATTTATTCTCCAATGCATGAAAGTGAAAAGTGAAAGTGAAGTCGTGTCCGACTCTTCGAGACCGCACGGACTGCAGCCTACCAGGTTCCTCCATCCATGGAATTTTCCAGGCAAGAGTGCTGGAGTGGGTTGCCATTGCCTTCTCCCTGCCATAGTTTGGCCCCAGGTAAATAGCAGGAGTCCACAGCCATACCACCCTGAATGCTCCTGATCTCCTCTGATCTTGGGAGCTAAGCCAGGTTGGGCTTGTTAGTACTTGGATGGGAGAGACTGCTTGGGAATGGCTGATGTGTCTACCTGCAATGCTGAAGACCCGGGTTCATTCCCTGGGCGGGGAAGATCCCCTGGAGAAGGAAATGGCAACCCACTCCAGTACTCTTGCCTGGAAAATTCGATGGACAGAGAGGGGCCTTGTAGGCTATAGTCCATGGGGTCGCAAAGAATCAGACACGATTGAGCCACTTCAGTTCAGTTCAGTTGCTCAGTCGAGATTAAACCTGGGTCTCGCACCTTGTAGGCAGACACTTTACAGTCTGAGTCACCAGGGAAGTCGAAATACATTTATTAATGTATTGATCATAACTTAATAAAGTTATGGGCTTAATAATTAATAGCTTAATAAAGTTATGGGCTTCCCGGGTGGTTCAGTGGTAAAGAATCTGCCTCTTGCCAATGCAGGAGGCATGAGCTCAAACCCTGGGTCAGGACAGAGGAGCCTGGGGGGCTACAGTCCACGGGGTCACAAAGACTCGGACATGACTGAGCGACTGAAAAAACGGAGCTCAGGGAGAGTGAGTGAGTCTCGCACTGGACTCTGTGTCCTTTGAAGGGGATTCCCAATGACAAGCTTTGAATTCTGCCAGCTCATGTTTTAATGAATTGGAATATTAATATAATTGCTTTACGATGTAGTGCTAGTTGCTGCTATACAACAAAGTGAGTCAACTATACATATAGACAGATCCACTCCCTTGTGAGCCTCCCTCCCGCCCCGTCCCAGCCCTCCAGGTCATCACAAAGCACTGAGCTGAGGTCCCCACAGCTCTCTGTTTAACACGTGGTCATGTATATACGTCAACGCCCCTTTCCCAAATCGTCCCACCCTCCCCTTTGCCCTGTGTCGGCATGTTGAATCTCTGTCCGTGTCTCTATTCCCGCCTTAGAAATAGGTTCATCTGTACCATTTTTCTAAATTCCACATACATAGACAGCCTTAGGGAGACACAATTTAAAAGAAGCTGTGGCAATTGTTTGAAAGACAACCAGAGTATCATACCAGGAAAATCTGCTTGTTTATTTTTTTCAAACTAATAAGCTGCAGGTCCCCCAAACCAACATTTGAATAATGTTCTCAGAGGATCTAGTCCACAGCAGAATTTGGGGAAAGGAAAAAGATCATGGGAAATGAACGGCAGATGACAGTTCTGGAAGGAAACCTGCTGTGTGTCATGGGTGACTCTGCGGCACTAGGAAGGCAGCTAAGTTGGCTTTGAGCTTCTGGGGGTGATGAGTCATGAGAGAGGCAGACTTGGGGAAGGAACGAGGGGACACCCCAAGGAAGTTCACACAACACTAAATACCAGTTGAAAGCCATCAAAGAGAAAACTGTAAAAAAAAAACAAAAACAAACCAGATTTAGCAATGAGGAAACAACCAGTCATTTGGGGACTATTCCTTGCTCTGGTTTTTAGGGACAAGTGATTCATAAACCACATCAGTCAGCCCTGGAAACTTAAGTTTTTCACTACACTGTGATGAAGAAATACAAAAAGACATCATGGATGTATCTAGACATTTTCCGGTAATAGGATGACAATTATTCTGGTGTGGCTCAGCAAAAAACAGACTGGGAGAGGTGAAGGTGCCCGTGGTCACCTGCTGGAAAAGCCAGATGCAGAGTTCACGCTGAGGTCAGGTCTGATGGCAAACTTCGTGCACCTGGCTGGTGTGATTTCTAAATTTCTGAATGCATGTCACGAGCCCAGCCCAGGATGCATCTAAATGTAGACTTGTAAATACTCGCTGAACAGAAAGCCACGATCCTAGGTCACCTGCTGGAAAAGCCAGATGCAGAGTTCACGCTGAGGTCAGGTCTGATGGCAAACTTCGTGCACCTGGCTGGTGTGATTTCTAAATTTCTGAATGCATGTCACGAGCCCAGCCCAGGATGCATCTAAATGTAGACTTGTAAATACTCGCTGAACAGAAAGCCACGATCCTCAAATTGAAAATATATATTAAGTGTGCAATCAAAGAAAATATTACCTAGTATCTGCTTCTTTTCAGAAGGTACATAAAATGAAGCATAGTGGAAAAAGAAATGTTGACATTGTCACTTTTCCCAGACAGAAAGAGGGGGAAGGGGCAGGTGTGTGTCTCAGACATTCTTCAGTGAGCACGTCCACTCCCCCCAGCCTCCTGTGCGCCTCTCTTCTTCTCTCACTGCCCAATTTTGCCTTGCTTTCTCCACAATGCCACTGTCTTCCCTTCCTTCTTCTTCCTACCTTGGTGGAATATGCCGGTACCCACAGGATTCTCCATCTTTGAGGCTCTTCTCTGACCTGGCTCCCTCCAGTTCTCAGAGGATCTCTTTCCTACCTTCCCATCAGATTTTTTAAGCCTGCAGCTTCTTCTCATCCCTGCTCCCTATGTCTGGCAAGACACTGGAACTTTCTGGAGAGTGAAAAGCTGAGAAGACACCTTCCTTCCAGAGCCACGTTCTCTCCACCAGTTGGAATCCCCACGACCTATGCAGGGTCCTTGAAACCTGGAAACTGAATATCTACCAGAGTGGGTTCCCAGGACCCACTGCCGAGGAAACAAGGAGGCCTGGCTGCCTGGACCCTAGGGCTGATGGAGGCAAAGGGAGGATGGAGAAGAGCAAAGAGACAGGCAGAAGGGGGATGGTGGCTCCTGGTGGCATCAGCAGGGATGAAGTTGGGATGAGTGGCCCCAAGAACAGTCTTCTACTGCCTCTCCTGAGCCCCCCGAAGGTGTTGTCCAGCTCTCCTCCAGGCTGTCCCCCCTCTCTCTGACAAGCCTGGGTGGCTTCCCGCAGAGGATGGGGCAGGTGAACTTCCTGGTCCCAAGGCTGCCTGAGAGACAGAGCTTGGGCAAAGGGTAGATGGATGGTCAGTGGTCCAGAACCAGAACGGGCCAGGTGCCAATGAGAAGAGAATTCAAGGAGGGGGAGTGAGGGGCAAAGAACCAAAACCTTTCTGGGTGCACACTGTGGGGGCCTGAAGGAGCAATGGCAGACTAGCTGGAAGGAAGGGGCGTGAGTGCAGACAGAGTGGAGGGGCTGCAGGATGGGAGGATGCGAGCCAGACAACAGCCAGGAAACTGAACCCGGGCCCTGGGGCCAGCTTAGAGCAATTCCCAGAGTTCTGAGTAGACACTGGGTGGCAAGACATGGCAGCAGGAGGCTGGCGAGATGCTGAGGGGGTAGGAGCTATTCCAAGAAGTCTGCCCAGGAAGAAAGGAAGTGGATGCTGAGAGACAGGCTCTGCCTTAGCTCAGGTTGCTATGACGAAACGCCAGAGATGGGGCAACTTACAATCAGCTGACAGTTATCTCTCATGAGTCTGGAGGCTGGAAGGCCAAGGACAAGTTGCTGGTCTTGAACAGTGTCTGGCGAGGCCCGTCTCCCAGGTTCATAGACAGTGTCTTCTTGCTCTGTCCTCACCCAGAGGAAGGTGTTAGGGAGCACTCTGGGGTTGTTTTTAAAAGGATACTGATCCCATTCCTGAGGGTTCTATTCTCACGGCCTAATCACCTCCCAAAGGACCTACCTTCTAACACCAACAGCTTGAGGGCAGGATTTAATGTGTGAATCTGGGAGACAGACATTCAGACTATAGCAGAGTCAGGGTGGACCCGGTGGGCAGTGTCTCCTGCCTGCAGTTACCATGGTCTGACGTTGGTGACCCACAGAGGCCGTATTTCTTTGGATAAACCATCTGGGTATATTTCCAGGAGTGAGGGAGTTTGAGGTTAGTATTAACGGACACAAACTATTATATATAGGATGGATAAACAACAAGGACCTGCTATATAGCACAGGGAATCATATTCAATATCCTGGGATAAACCATAATGGAAGAGAATATCAAAAAGAATGTATGTATGTGTATAACTGAGCCACTTTGCTGTAGAGAAAAAATTAACACAACATTGTAAATCAATTATACTTCAGTAAAAACTTAAAAATAAATAAAGTAGAAATCAGTTTTTAAAAGTTGGCCAGCTTGTATTTTATTTTAGTGAAAAAGTCTCACTTAATTCATCCCAGAAATGCCCTTGGTATAGACAGCTGTGTTCACAAAGGCCTTGTTTTCAAGTTCCCAGTAAATAACACCCTCCTATCAGCTCGGTTTCTGAATTCCCTTAGTATGATTGTCTGGTGCCTTGGGTTTTATTTCTGCAATTTTAGTTCCCAAAATGGTTATTTGAGACAGATTTCAAGTTTCATGGCTGGGATGCTCTCTTTCCCTTCCTGGGCTAGTTTATGTCAGGTCAACAGGCTGGATACAACCGATACTCCGTGTAAATGCCTGTGGAAACGAATTAAAATGAAGTGCTTGGACAAAGGTCAGCAGGCTTCCATAGAAGGCCCAGATAATCACCTTATCTTCCATATGCACCTCTAACAAATTATTTTATAACCACACATACTCGTGGGATTGGTCAGGCTTTCCCAGGAAGTAACCTCACCAAATACTGAAAAATGAACTGATCTGTTCAAAGTCCCCTAAGTAAAACCACAGCTGAGATAAGAGTTCTAAACCACCTTCTAGGGCCAACAATAGTTCCAGTTGGGAGAAGCAGAAAGTAGGCTCAGGGAAAAAAAAAAATTAAAAAAAAAAATATATATATATGATCAGGCAAATCTTTAAATTGTCCCTGAGTTCTCTAGACAGTTCCGAAGTTCAGAAAGCATTCATGTGGCTAATGCACATTTTCTATTCAAGATTATCATGGAAATAAGCCATATTTGCACCTTCTAAAGGACTGAGCAACCTGCTATTCCTAAGAGAACAGCTCAACGACCTCAATGCTTCTTTCTGGCTTCTTCCGTTCCTTTGGGTGTTCTTGGCCCATGGAATCCCTAATTCGGTGGCTCTCAAACCTGGCTGCCTGGCAGAGATTTGAAAGCTCCCGTCAGAGAGGCCTCACCCCTCATCGATTAAAGCAGAACCCCAGGGAGTGGGCCCAAGTGTTAACAGTGGGGTTACACACTCCCTCCACCACCGCCCCAGTGTTACCTAGTCAGCAAGATGGCAGTCCATTGCATTCATAAGACCATACCAAACTGGACTTTCTCCTCCAAATCTTATTTATTTGACAAATGAGAAAAATCCAAATGAAATTCAGATTGTCCAACAACTGCTCTCCAGAACCAGTGAAATTATTGCCGGATTTTTTATTTCACCAAAAACAATAGTTATATTAACTGATGCAATTTACTGATCTCTGTGGTCTTGTTAACTTCTGTATTTGCTCTTCTTCCTGAAGTTATGAGATAGCACAGTGACTTTAACCCTGGCTGAACATCAGGATGACCCAGGGAGATAAAAAATAACCAGTGCCTTATTCTGAAGTGTGGGTTGGGCACTGGCATTTGAAATTTTTGCCCAAGCACTATAATGGGTGGTATCCAAGTTTGAGAGCTGCTGTTCTATAGTTCTTTCATCAAAAGTCTGTGTTAACACTGCTATATTCAAAACGGATAACCAACAAGGACCTATTGTATAGCACATGGAACTCTACTCAATGGTATGTGGCAGCCTGGTTGGGAGGGGAGTTTGGGGGAGAATGGATACATGTATTGTATATGTATGGCTGAGTGCCTTTGCTGTTCACCTGATTAACATATTAATTGGCTATACTGCAGTATAAAATAAAATGTTACAAAAGAGTATGAGTTAAACACTTCAGTCTTTTTAAGTCTGAGTCTTTCTTCTGCATTCAGTCTTGATAATCATTTCATTGTTCATAGGATTCCAGGTTGAGAAGCATTTTCCTTTGCTTTTTCAAAGTTTCCACTCACTACCTTCTCTCCTTAAGGTTGAAAAGCCAGCTTTCAGTCTAATTATCATTGCTTTGTATAGCTCACCTCCCATTTTTCGCTCTGCCACCCTTTAGATTTTCTTCTTGTCCTTGTAATGTATTTTTACTGAAATGCATCTGACACTGGATTTATTTTTATGTATACTGCTTGCTCCTCTGTGTTATGTTTCTATTTGAAAACTCATGTTTTTCTTCAATTTTGGAAACTTACCTTCTTGTATAAGTTGGATATTTCTTCTAATTTTCCCTATATCCTCTAGTCCTGGAGCACCTATTAGATGCAAATTGGAGGGTCTCATTTTATTTTCCATATTATTTAAGTCTGGACTTCTCTGGTGGCTCAGATGTAAAGAATCTGCCTGCAATGCAGATCTGAGTTTGATCCCTGAATCAGGAAGATCCCCCAGAGAAGAGAATGGCAACCCACTCCAGTATTCTTGCCTGGATAATTCCATAGACAGAGGAGTCTGGTGGGCTATAGTCCACGAGGTCATAAAGAGTCAGACAGTACTGAGTGACTCACACACACACACACACACACACACATCATTTAAGTCTCTTTCATATTTTTCCTTTAAAAAAAAATCTCTCAGCCTGTTAGCACTAATGCTTTCATAAATCTTTTGTTTCACTAATTATCTTTTTAACTACATCTGTGTTAGGGCTGGGTTCGATCCCTGAGTTGGGAAGATCCCCTGGAGGAAGACATGCAACCCATTCCAGTCTTCTTGACTGGAGAATCCCCATGAACAGAGGAGCCTGGTGGGTCCACGGGGTTGCAAAGAGTCGGACATGACAGAGCGACTAAGAACGGCACGGCACATGTTAAGGCTTATCCAATTTATTAATTGTTTATCTCAATATATATTTAAAATTTTTTATTGTGATAAAAGTCACACAGTATAAAACATACTATTTTAGCTATATTTAACTATACAGTTCAGTGTCACTGAGTGTGTTCACACTGTTTTGCAAGCCTCACCATCATCCATCCCCCCAATTTTTCACCTTCTTAAACTAAAACTTTGTTCCCGTCAAACACTAACCCCTCATTTCAGCTCCCCGTACCCTCCACCCTCTGGCCCCTGGCTTCTACCAATGTACCTTCTTTTT
Organism: Madoqua kirkii; assembly: GCA_006408675.1. Lineage (NCBI taxonomy): Eukaryota > Metazoa > Chordata > Mammalia > Artiodactyla > Bovidae > Madoqua > Madoqua kirkii. The sequence goes on from SJYC01015754.1 coordinate 20,501, forward strand.
TTGTTTTATATTTTTAGGATGCTTAAAGATAATGCTTTCTCATACTTCAAATATTTAAAAATTCCATAAAAAATGTATCACCTTAATAGTACTTTGCACATGTGGAATTTCATACCTAAAATTGATACTGTTTCAGTTTATTTACGACTATATATTTACAAGAAGACTCAGTAATAATGTCCATTCATTGGAGTCTTTTTCTTTGTTTGAATCTACTGGAACCGGATTGATGAACTACTTTATGCAAATGAGACGGTCAAATTCATGGCAATATGAATTATAAGGGTTCTCACTTATTGGCAATGAAACTTAAAAGGAATTTCCATATTTTATCCCCATTGTGGTTTTGGAAGCTAATATCCTATTCGGAGGTTAAAAAGTTTAAATAGCTCACACAATCTTGTAAAAATTTTAAGTGGCTGCCCTTTAATTAATAAAGTCATTGTAAAGAATGACTTTACAATGTAAAAAATTTCACTTACAGAGTGAAAAATGAATACACGGTATTTCAAATTCAATTTTGGAAGTACTAATAAGTACTGAGCCATAACAATATACACTAGCTACCTTTTAAACTGTCCTTCATTAGTAACAACAAAGAATCAACAAAATTACCTTTATTCTCACATCTCAAAACAGTTCTGCAAATTCTTAGTGAAGTTTAAGTATAGTCACTACCCACGTATTTTCTGACTCTTATGAATTCGACTATTCTCGGTACCTTGTATAAGTGGAATCAAATAGTATTTGTCTGTACCTAATGTGTACTGGAATGCATTCTTAAGGTTAACTTAATTTTTAATTTCCAAGATCTCCAATCAGACTGTTTTAAACTCTTCTTGATTCACAGCTGCTTGTTTCATGTTGATATTGTTGTCATTTAGTCGATAAGTTGTGTCTGACTTTGTGACCCCGTGGACTATAGCCCGCCAGGTTCCTTCTGTCCATGGGATTTTCTAGGCAATAATACTGGAATGGGTTGCCATTTCCTCTTCATGGGTTCTTCCTGACCCAGGAATCAAACTGATCTCCTGCGTTTGACAGACAGTTTCTTTACTGCTGAGCCACCAGGGAAGCCCGCTTGTTTCATGGAATCCTATGGTGTGTGCGTGTGTGTTTCTATTGTTATTCTTTCTTCTGTTGCTTTGAAGAGCACACACAGCAAGTTAAAGTTCTCTAGTAATTGATCCGTTACTTAGATTTCCTCAGGAGCGTTCTTCCATTTGTTGCACTTGTTGGGAATGTTTTCTAGGCATTTGTTTTTTCCTATGCTCTGAAACATCATCTTACAGCTCTTGTTGTTTTGCTTGTTAGCTCTCTACTTCCTTGTCTCATCCTGGTATGGCTGACAGACTCAGGGTTAACTCACCTGTAACTCAACCCCACCCAAGGTCAGGCAAACAACCCTCAAAAGCAGTCCAACTTTTTCTGCATGGGCGGGAAGGCATGCCCTGCTCTTTGTTTCCTAGAGTGGGCTGGCTCCAGGCTTCCTGCACACACTGGGTGCCTCTGGTGTCCTTTCCCAGTTAGGATGTGTAATCCTGGTGGCACTACCCGAGTCTGGGCCTGGACACCCATAGGCTGGCAATCTTTGCCTCTTCTCTGAGTATCTTCAATCATTTTTAAGCCCATAATATGAAAAAAAAAAACTCCGTAAATAAAAATATTTTCTGTATAAGTTTTGAGCTTCTCTGGTGGTGGCTCAGACTATAAAAAGTCTGCTTGCAATGCAGGAGACCCAGGTTTGATTGATAGGTAGGGAAGATCCCCTGGAGAAGGGAATGGTAACCCACTCCAGTATTCTTGCTTGAGAAATACCATGGTCAGGGGACCCTCGCAGGCTATAGTCCATGGGATTGCAAAGAGCTGGACATGACTGAGAGACTAACATACCTATACACATAGGTATTAGGATTTTTGGCGGCAAGAAACAGAAAACCGAACTCAAAGTGGTTTTAAAACAAAGAATTATTGTGTTCTGTACTTGCATATCTGGCAGTTCTTGCCAGGTTGTTCTACTATATGTTGGAAGCTTCCACTGGTCTTTCCAGATTGCCCCAGCCCTCCCTGGGCTACCTACCACAGCTGCCTGCCTGGATAGACTTCCAGTTAAATGAGGCTGATGGGGATCTTCAGCAGGAAATCCAGAGGGAAATGGGAATGACAGGGGCAGCTCTCTCCCCGCAGGGACCCTCAGGCTAGCGGCAGCCTCCACAGATACAGCCCAACTCCTCTCGGCAGGGTGTCTCCACACAGGGCCTCTACCCCCAGGTTCCAGAAGTCTCCTCTCATCCTTCAGGCCTTGTGGGTGGAGAGCAGGATAGAATAGCTTCCCTCTCTGACACGGGGTACTACATTTAGCTCTTCTGTGGTTTTTAAGGCAGTTACTTTATTAAGCTTTTGACTGTGTGGATCACAATAAACTGTGTGAAATTCTTAGAGATGGAAATATCAGACCACTTGACTTGTCTCCTGAGAAATCTGTTTGCAGGTCAAGAAGCAACAGTTAGAACCAGTCATGGAAAAACAGACTGGTTCCAAATTGGGAAAGGGGTACATCGAGGCTGTATATTGTCACCCTGCTTATTTAACTTATATGCAGAGTACATCATGTGAAATGCTGGGCTGGATGAAGCACAAGCTGGAATCAAGATTGCCGGGAGAAATATGAATAACTTCAGATATGCAGATGACACCACCTTTATGGCAGAAAGTGAAGAACTAAAGAGCCTCTTGATGAAAGTGAAAGAGGAGAGTGAAAAAGTTGGCTTAAAACTCAACATTAAAAAACTAAGATCATGGCATCCAGTCCCATCACTTCATGGGAAACAGATGGGGGAAACAATGAAAACAGTGACAGACTTTATTTTGGGGGGCTCCAAAATCACTGCAGATAGTAACTGCAGCCATGAAATTAAAAGATGCTTGCTCCTTAGAAGAAAATCTATGACCAGCCTGTACAGCATATTAAAAAGTGGAAATGTTACTTTGCCAACAGAGGTCCATCTAGTCAAAGCTATGGTTTTTCCAGTAGTCATGTATGGATGTGAGAGTTGTACTATAGTGAAAGCTGAGAGCCAAAGAATTGATATTTTTGAACTGTGGTGTCGAAGAAGACTCTTGAGAGTCCCTTGAACAGCAAGATCAAAACTGTCAATCCTAAAGGAAGTCAATCCTGAATATTCACTGAAAGACTGATGCTGAAGCTGAAACTCCAATCCTCTGGCCATCTGATGCGAAGAAATGACTCACTGGGAAAGACTCTGTTACTGGGAAATATTGAAGGCAGGAGGAGAAGGGGATGACAGAAGATGAGATGGCTGGCAATCACAACTCAATGGACATGAGTCTGAGCAAGCTTTGAGAGTTGGTGATGGACAGGGAGGCCTGGTGTCCTGCAGCCCATGGGCTCTCAGACTCAGACATGACTGAGCAACTGAATCTTTAAGGGAGATTCTAATAAAGTAACTAGAGATCCAGTGGTTAGGACTCTGCACTTTCACTGTCAAGGCCCTGGGTTCAATCCTTGCTCATGGAAGTAAAATCTTGCAAGCTGTATGAAGTGGCCAAAAGAAAAAAAGTCTTCAAATTATTCCTAGTTCAATGTGCCGTCTACTGGGAACTTGCCTAGTAAAAAGTCAACAGAGATCAAGTATTTTTGTAGCTTTAATTTGCCATCCACAGGACGAGCTTCCTCCTAACTGTGGCTTGTTATTAGATGGCTACAAGCAGTAATTGTAAATACATGTTAGCATCCAGTAAGAGAGAATGAGGATGTCCCTTCAGACAACAAAGACTTTTTCAGAAGCCACCAGCCAACCTCCTTTGACGTTTTATTGGCCATAATCAGTCATATGTCCATTCCTGAACTACTTTCTGCCCACCAGGGAAGTGGCAAGCATTGTTTGGGTTAGACAGGGGTGTTTTAATCAATTGCTATTGAGCAAGTTGGAATTTATGTGATTGGCTTAGATTTTCACGCTCTGAGATCCATCCTCCAATTGTAAGGCAACTGCTACACGAGGGGGAAGGGACAATGAGTGACAGGAGAGACAATCATCATCTTTGCTGAGCTGGGATGGGACAAGGACGTGGTGTTTCCTAGGGTGGGTTTCCATGACAAATCCCTTTGCATGTTGCCTAGCAGCCTACAGAATTTTGCTGTTCAGAAGATACTTGCTATTTGAAAGCAATGGCTTCTAAATCCTTCATAAATCCCCAAATCCAAGATTATAGCCAAAATGAAAAATGTCTTCAGTCTCCTCACTTGAAACAGAATGAACATCATAGTGGGTTGCCTTGAAGCCGGAACGAGATCTGGAGCCTGGTGAGGATATCCCACCAGGTGGGGAGGCAGCAGTCTGGATAATACACTGCTCTGGGCCTGGCTCCTCTGAACCTGTGGTGTCCATGACTTGGCATGACTGTGGCAACAGTCCGAGGGCCATTGTCAGAGACTTAGGGGGTTGCTTACAATGGGCCAAAGGCAGACTGAGTTCCAAGTGTTGGCTGCCACATCCTCTGTCCCTTTCTGTGGGACTTGATCTTGAAGCAATTTTTATTTCAAGATGGACTACTTAAGGACTTTTCTTTGTAAGAAAAGAGATGAGAAGTTACATGAACCATTTCAGATCATTCCCTATAAGGATAAAAATGACTTATACATAGTGCACATGAAACTTAATAAAACTTAAACCTAGTAGGTGGGAAAAAAAGAAGAAACAGTGACAGATTTTATTTTCTTGGGCTCCAAAATCACTGAGGATGGTAGCTGCAGCTGTGAAATTAAAGGACACTTGCTCCTTGTGTTAGGTGGTTAGAATAGGGAAAAGGAGTCCAGAATGGTGATGACTGATCTAATCATGCTAGGACCACATTTAGTTCAGTTCAGGCACTCAGTCCTGTCCGATTCTTTGTGACCCCATGAATCGCAGCACGCCAGTCCTCCCTGTTCATCACCATCTCTCGGAGTTCACTCAGACTCACGTCCATCGAGTCAGTGATGCCATCCAGCCATCTCATCCTCCGTCATCCCCTTCTCCTCCTGCCCTCAATCCCTCCCAGCATCAGAGTCTTTTCCAATGAGTCAACTCTTTGCATGAGGTAGCCAAAGTATTGGAGCTTCAGCTTCAGCAACATTCCTTCCAAAGAAATCTCAGAGTTGATCTCCTGCAGAATGGACTGGTTGGATCTCCTTGCAGTCCAAGGGACTCTCAAGAGTCTTCTCCAACACCACAGTTCAAAAGCATTAATTCTTTGGCGCTCAGCCTTCTTATCAGAGTCTTTTCCAACGAATCAACTCTTTGCATGAGGTGGCCAAAATACTGGAGTTTCAGCTTTAGCATCATTCCTTCCAAAGAAATCCCAGGGCTGATCTCCTTCATAATGGACAGGTTGGATCTCTTTACAGTCCAAGGGACTCTCAAGAGTCTTCTTCAACACCACAGTTCAAAAACATCAGTTCTTTGGCACTCAGCTTTCTTCACAGTTCAACTCTCACATCCATACATGACCACAGGAAAAACCATAGCCTTGACTAGATGGACCTTTGTTGGCAAAGTAATGTCTCTGCTTTTCAATATGTTATCTAGGTTGGTCATAACTTTCCTTCCAAGGAGTAAGCGTCTTTTAATTTTATGGCTGCAGTCACCACCTGCAGTGATTTTGGAGCCCCCCAAAATAAAGTCCGGCACTGAGTGACTTCACTTCAAATAGCAGGAAGGGAACACAGCTCCACCCATCAACATAAAATTGGATTAATGATTTACTGAGCATGCCCCGCCCATCAGAACTAGACCCAGTTTCCCCCTCAGTCAGTCTCTCCCATCTGGAAGCTTACATAAGCCTCTTATCCTTCTCCATCAGAGGGCAGACAGACTGAAAACCACAATCACAGAAATCTAACCAATCTAATCACATGGAGCACAGCCTTGTCTAACTCAGTGAAACTATGAGCATGCCATGTAGGCCACTCAAGACAGACCGGTCATGAAGGAGAGTTCTGACAAAATGTGCTCCACTGGAGAAGGGAATGGCAAACCACTTCAGTATACTTGCCTTGGGAACCCTATGATCAGTACGAAAAGGCAGAAATCTAGGACACTGAAATATGAACTCCCCAGGACTGTAGGTGCCCAATATGTTACTGGAGATCAGTGGAGAAATAACTCCAGAAAGAATGAAAAGACAGAGCCAAAGCAAAAACACCCAGTTATGGATGTAACTGGTATGGAAGCAAGGTCTGATGCTGTAAAGAGCAACATTGCATAGGAACCTGGAATATTAGGTCCTTGCTGCTGCTGCTGCTGCTGCTAAGTCACTTCACTCATGTCTGACTCTGTGCAACCACATAGAGGGCAGCCCACCAGGCTCCCCCATCCCTGGGATTCTCCAGGCAAGAACACTGGAGTGAGTTGCCATTTCCTTCTCCAATGCATGAAAGTGAAATGTGAAAGTGCAGTCACTCAGTCATGTCTGACTCTTAGCAACCTCATGGACTGAAGCCTAACAGGCAGCTCCATCCATGGGATTTTCCAGGCAAAAGAGTACTGGAGTGGGGTGCCATTGCCTTTTCCATGTTAGGTCCATGAACCAAGGCAAATTGGAAGTGGTCAAACAGGAGATGGCAAGAGTGAACATTGACATTCTAGGAATCAGCAAACTAAAATGGACTGGAATGAGTGAATTTGACTCAGATGACCATTATATCTACTACGGTGGGCAAGAATCCCTTAGAAGAAATGGAGTCGCCATCATAGTCAATAAGAGTCTGAAATGCAGTACTTGGATACAATCTCAAAAACAACAGAATGATCTTTGTTTGTTTCCAAGGCAAACCATTCAATATCATGGTAATCCAAGTCTATGCCCTGACCAGTAATGCTGAAGAAGCTGATGTTGAATGGTTCTATGAAGACTTACAAGACCTTCTAGAACTACTACCCCCAAAAGATGTCCTTTTCATTGTAGGTGATTGGAATGTAAAAGTACGAAGTCAAGAAACACCTGAAGTAACAGGCAAATTTGGCCTTGGAGTACAGAATTAAGCAAAGCAAAGGCTAATAGAGTTTTCACAAGAGAATGTACGGGTAGTAGCAAACACCCTCTTCCAACAACACAAGAGAAGACTTCACACATGGACATCACCAGATGGTCAACACTGAAATAAGAATGATTATATTCTTTGCAGACAAAGATGGAGAAGCTCTATACAGTCAGCAAAAACAAGACTGGGAGCTGACTGTGGCTCAGATCATGAGCTCCTTCTTGCCAAATTCAGACTTAAATTGAAGAAAGTATGGAAAACCACTAGACCATTCAAGTATGACCTAAATCAAATCCCTTATGATTATACAGTGGAAATGAGAAATAGATTTAAGGGACTAGCTCTGATAGACAGAGTGCCTGATGAACTATGGATGGAGGTTCATGATACTGTATAGGAGACAGGGATCAAGACCATCCCCAAGAAAAAGAAATGCAAGAAAGCAAAATGGCTGCCTGGGGAGGCCTTTCAAATAGCTTTGAAGGGAAGAGAAGCAAAAAGCAAAGGAGAAAAGGAAAGATATAAGCATCTGAATGCAGAGTTCCAAAGAATAGCAAGAAGAGATAAGAAAGCCTTCCTCAGGGATCAATGCAAAGAAATAGAGGACAACAATAGAATGGGAAACACTAGAGATCTCTTCCAGAAAATTAAAGATACTCAGGGAATATTTCATACAACGATAGGCTCAATAAAGGACAGAAATGTTATGGACCTAACAGAAGCAGAAGATATTAAGAAGATGTGGCAAGAATACACATAAGAACTATCCAAAAAGATCTTCACGACCCAGATAATCATGATGGTGTGATCACTTACCTAGAGCCAGACATCCTGGAATGTGAAGTCAAGTGGGCCTTAGAAACTTTCACTATGAACAAAGCTAGTGGAGGTGATCAGTTCCAGTGGAGCTGTTTCAAATCCTGAAAGATGATGTTGTGAAAGTGCTGACTCAATATGCCAGCAAATTTGGAAAACTCAGCAGTGGCCACAGGACTGGAAAAAGTCATTTTTCATTCCAATCCCAAAGAAAGGCAATGCCAAAGAATGCTCAAACTACCTCACAATTGCACTCATTTCACATGTTAATAAAGTAATACTCAAAATTCTCCAAGCCAGGCTTCCACAATATGTGAACCGAGAACTTCCAGATGTTCAAGCTGATTTTAGAAAAGTCAGAGGAATCAGACGTCAAATTGCCAACATCTGCTGGATCATGGAAAAAGCAAGAGAGTTCTAGAAGAACATCTATTTCTGCTTTATTGCCTATGCCAAAGCCTTTGGCTGTGTGGATCACATCAACTGTGGAAAATTCTGAAAGAGATGGGAATACCAGACCACCTGACCTGCCTCTTTAGAAACCTATATGCTGGTCAGGAAGTAACAGTTAGAACTGGACATGGAACAACAGACTGGTTCCAAAGAGGGAAAGGAGTACATCAAGGCTGTGTACTGTCACCTTGCTTATTTAGCTTATGTGCAGAATACATAATGAGAAACCCTGGGATGGATAACACACAAGCTGGAATCAAGATTTCTGGGAGAAATATCAATAACCTCAGATATGCAGATGACACCACCCTTATGGCAGAAAGTGAAGAACTAAAGAGCTTCTTGATGAAAGTGAAAGAGGAGAGTGCCAAAGTTGGCCTAAAGCTCAATATTCAGAAAACGAAGATCATGGCTTCTGGTCCCATCATGTCATGTCAAATAGATGGGGAAGCAGTGGAACAGTGTCAGACTTTATCTTTTTGGGGTCCAAAATCACTGCAGATGGTGACTGCAGCCATGAAATTAAAAGACACTTACTCCTTGGAAAGAAAGCTAGGACTAACCTAGATAGCATATTAAAAAGCAGAGACATTACTTTGCCAACAAAGGTCTGTCTAGTCAAGCCTTGGTTTTTCCTGTGGCCATGTATGGATGTGAGAGTTGGACTGTGAAGAAAGCTGAGTGCCAAAGAACTGATGCTTTTGCACTGTGGTGTTGGAAAAGACTCTTGAGAGTCCTTTGGACTGCAAGGAGATCCAACCAGTCCATCCTAAAAGAAATCTGTCTGGAGTATTTATTGTAAAGACTGATACTGAAGCTGAAACTCCAATACTTTGACCACTTAATGTGAACAACTGACTCATTTGAAAAGGCCCTGATATTGGGAAAGATTGAAGCCTGGAGGAGAAGGAGAGAGCAGAGGATGAGATGGCTGGATCGCATCACCGACTCAATGGGCATCAGTTTGAGTAAACTCTGGGAGTTGGTGATGGACAGGGAGGCTTGGTGTGCTGCAGTCCATGGGGTTGCAAAGAGTCAGACACGACTGAGCAACTGAAATGAACTGAACTGAGGTTAGATATAGGAATGAGTGTGGAGAGGAAGAATAAGGTAGGCTGGGACCAAAGTCTTTCAAGAAGTATGGTTTTAAGCAGCAGAGGAACAGATGTATGTTTTAAAAAGCTACTCTGATAGCATCATGAATTAACGGTTACAAGGGGTGAAGACAACTCCTTGGGAAGTTTGGGCTATTTTAGTAATGCAATTGGTAGTGATGAGTGTATAAAACAGGGAAGTGGTGATGGGCATGGAGATTGAGGAAAATATTAAGGAGCTGAACTCTAAAGGACTCTGAGATCAACTGAATTGGAGGGGTAGAAGAACAATGGAGAGGAAGAATTCAAACTTATCTCAGGTTAAGATTGGAATTCTATGCTTACAAAGTAGTGAGTTCCTCATCTTTGGAAAAGGGAAGCCTTTCAGCAAAATCTGCATTTTTAACTGTTGGGGACTTTCGCATTAAATAGAGGATTGGAATCTCATTATCTCTAACCCTTTTTACTCAAAGAAAAGTCCTATTTACATTTGTATTACTAGAAAGTTACACTATCAGAGAGTCATTTTAAATGAACAACTTCTCTAAAGATGAAATCTATAGGTTTTCTTCCGTTTCTTCAGTAACTTACATAGGGCTATAGTGATTTTCCAATAATCGTGTAAATAATTCCTCATCTTGTCCTTCAGTTGCTCAGTTGTCCCTGACTCTTTTCAACCCTGTGGACTGCAGCGTGCCAGGCTTCCCTGTCCTTCACTATCTCCTGAAGTTTGCTCAAACTCATGTCCATTGAGTTGGTGGTACCATCCAACCTTCTCATCCTTTGTTGTTCCCCTCTCCTGCTTTCAATCTTTCCCAGCATCAGGGTCTTATCCAATAAGTAGGCTTCTCACATAAGGTGGCCAAAGTACTGGAGCTTCAGCTTCAGCATCAGTCCTCCTAATGAATATTCAGGGTTGATTTCCTTTAGGATTGACTGGCTTGATCTCTTTGCTATCCAAGGGACTCTCAAGAGTCTTCTCTTGAGAAATTCTCTTGTGGTTCTCTTGAGCGTCGCAGTTCAAGGGCATCAGTTTTTTAACTCTCAGCCTTTTTCATTGCCCAGCTCTCACATTCATACAAGAGTAATTGTCTAGATAGAGTGTCTTAAGATATTAAGTTAATGCTTTAAGTGAGCATATACATTTGTTTCTTTCTCTATATATCTAGATAAAGAAAGATAGAGATACCATATATATTTGAAAGTTCTATCTATACAGAATTTTCTGTAGTATATACCTATGGTTTCTACAAACATTCTATATGAGTGAACTCCACAGATTTAGGTAAAAATGTATTTTGAATTTGATAAAAATCTTTGGGCTTCCCTGATGGCTCAGACAGTAAAGAGTCTGCCTGCAATGCAGGAGACCCGGGTTCGATTCTTGGACTGAGAAGATCCCCAGAGAATGAAATGGCAACCCACTCCAGTATTCTTGCCTGGGAAATCCATGGACAGAGAACCATGGTGGGCTACAGCCCATGGGGTCACCTAGAGTCAGACACGACAGAGCAATTTAATACTTAATCTCCATATTAAGGCACTTACTCCATCTGAAGCTGAAAGTTGTCAAAATCAATAGTCATTAATGGTGATTAAAAAGGAACGACCAGGAAAGGAGCAAGTGGCCAAATTAGTTTCCAAAAAAAGAAAAAAGCTTCCTAATAAATACACAAAACACAACTTAGTAAGTGGCAAAAATAATTGAGGCCAAAATGACCAATTCAGTGAGTGCGATCAAAGGACTGAAAATATCACTCTTATTCCCTTTGTACCAAATTTTTGGACAATATTAGTAAGATGTTAAGACTGCCTTTCCTCTCCGCTGCTGCCCTTTCGGTGTCTTCCATTGCATACAAAGCATTTCCTGTTGCCCAGACTCCTTCCTGGTGCTCCACTTGGCCTCATCCCAACAGACCTAGGGTCTTCCTTTCCTTCGGTAAACCTAAAGTGATAAAAGGATGGTGTGAATTTTACACTCCTCAATAAATAGGAGACATATTTTTCATTAGAAAACAGGCACTCCTTCGGGTGAGTCTCAAATCAAAACCCAAGAACTCCCGACTTTATAACACTTTCTTTCTGAAACTGCCCACTGTAATAGTACATCTGAACTGTCATCATTATTTTCTATTGTGCACACTTGACCTCTCTTCTTGTCTTTAAAAAAAGAAAATGAAATGAAACAAAAGACCAGGATGTGTGGCAATCAGCTGATTCATATTCTTGCCACAGTGATGACTCAGGACATTGATAAGTATGTGTCTTTCATACTTCCCTCCACCCCTGTCACTTTTCCACTGTATCTCATTTAATGGGTGTGCTAATCACAAAAATCCCCAGTGCAATAATACACAAAATTTTCCATGACTATAAAGAAAGACTGAGTTTTATAGGGCGTGAATACCATCACTGAGTCCACTTTCTTTTGATTTTATTTTCTTGTTTGCCTTCCAGATTTGGTGAATAAAAACTTAATAGGCAAAGAGTAGACCATTATCCCTTTAATTGACCTCCACTGGCTAATTCATAGGTGGCTTTTAGAAATGCACTTATTATACAATTAACAGAGATTTGTGTCTCCTTTGTAAGTCATTGGCTGTAAAAGCTTTGTTTAATATTAGGTTGGTGCAAACGTAATTACAGTTTCGGACCGTTAATTTCAAATCATTATAACTAGGCTCAAATACATCTTTATTAGTCAAAATAGGAACCATTACAATCAATACATTTTTGCTAACAAAAAACAAGTTTGTTTATTATTATAGCATAAAAACCTGGGCTTCGGGATCAGATGAAATTTGGGGAAAGCATTTTCTGCATCCTGCTGGTTGTGGAAACGTTTTCCCTGCAAAAAGTTGCCAAGATGCTTGACGTGTTAGTCAGTTGGTGAGAGGTCAGGCAAATATAGAGGATGAGGCAAACTTTGTAGCCCAGTTTGTTCAACTTCTGAAGCCTTGGTTGTGTGATGTGCGGTCGGGCATTGCAGTAGAGAAGATGGGGCCCATTCTGTTGACCAATGCCGACTGCAGGGATTGCAGTTTTCAGTGCAGCTCATCAATTTGCTGAGTCTAATTCTCAGATGTAATGATTTTGCCAGAATCCAGAAAGCTGTAGTGGATCAGACCAGCAGTAGACCACCACCGAACAGCGACTGTGACCTTTTCTTGGTGTAAGTTTGGCTTCGGGAAGAACTTTGGAACTTATTCTCAATTTATTCTCAGTCCAGCCACTGAGTTGGTCATTGCTGGTTGTCATATACAATCCACTTTTCGCTGCACATCACAGTCCCATCGAGAAATGGTTCATTGTTCTTGCGTACAAAAAGAGGAGATGAAACTTCAAAATGAAATTTTTTTTCTGTCAGTTCACAAGGCACCCACTTATCTATGTTTTCACCTTTCAGATTTGCTTCAAATGCCAAATCGTAGAATGGTCAACACTGAGTTCTTGGGTAACTTTTCATGTAGCTGTAAGAGGATCAGCTTCCTTGTCAATTTCCGATGACCAGTCACTGCACTCCTCATCTTCAAGTTTCTCGTCTCCTTTGCAAAACTTCTTGAATCACCGCTGCTCTGTATGTTCATTCACAGTTCCTGAGCCAAATGCATTGTTGATGTTGTAAGTTGTCTTCACTACTCAACAACTCAGTTTGAACTCAAATAAGAAAATCACTTGGATTTACTTTTTGTCTAATGTTATTTTTATAGTCTAAAATAAATATAAAATAAATAGCAAGTGATAAGTCATAGCAAAAAACATAAAGTGAGAAAAGCACATTAAAGTGATGTATAATATAACCACATTTATATAGAATGCCTTCCAATATCAAAGGGCAAATTTCAACAATGCAAAAAACGCAATTACTTCTGCACCAACCTAACACTTGCCTATCACATTTGATTCCTGTGTCAACAACAGGTTGCTGCTCAAAGACTGATTTTCAAAGTCTAGGCAGTCTCCTCGATCTTCCACATTTCTCTTAAGGTTCTCTCTGAAATCTTTCTCTTCAAAATCCTGGGGCTTCTGGTGGTCTCATTTGTAAAACAAAACAAAACAAAAAACTTCATATTTTCAAGAAGATTAGAATAATCAGACTTTGTTTCCCTGCTCATGTCTCTTCTGTAATTATCATATCCTGTTGCTTTAGAGTGATCCTTCTACTCTAAGATTCATACTCTGGTTTTATAATTTAGGTAATTATGAAATATATTCCAGGCAACAATTCTGGTCTTCAAGTGAGGTGCTTGTAAATATAGCATTATTAGAATTCAAGAGTGTTTCCATCTTTTGTATTTGTCTTCACTTCAACACTGAAATATTCTGCATTTGACTTGTGTCTACTTTTTCCTTCTCCTTCCTCTGATAGTTACAAGCTTTTTCCTTCCATCACCACAAGCTGTCCTATTTTTTCCCTAGTCTAATGGTGCCCTTATGTTCCATATACTTGAACTGCCTGTTTGCTTTTGAGTTTATTTCTCCTCCCTTTTAAGAGAGTACAGAATTTGAGCATGGTAAATGCAATTGATATTCTCTGTTATTTGTCAGGCAAGTAGCTAATTTAAGACTTAAAATAGTAGTGTACATTGCTCTACATAACAATTATAAGTGGCCAAGTACCAATTTTGTGCTTTTAGCTGCAGAGAAGAAAGTTTTCTTACAAACCCATGCCTATATACTATCAGTAATAAAATATTCATGCTAATCATAGTAATAAGATTATGAAAGTTAGAAATGTTGATATTCTAATACCATCTCTCCACCGTGATACTTAGTAGAACACGGAACTAGGTACTAACTCTAAAGCATTTTTCTTTACAGTTTAATTTTACAGCTCATTCTAACTAAAAAGTAAGTCTTTTCTAAAACTACTTCTATTACCACTGAACAATGTTGTTGACAGGCCATTACTATCGTGTCAGTGGCAACCTTGCTTTTAAAAGAATTGATTCTATCATCCACACTGATAGGGCAGAAACTGAACTGGTGAAGGTTGTTGTTGTTTAGTCACTAAACTGTGTCTGACTCTTTGCGACCCCATGGACTGTAGCCCACCAGGCTCTTCTGTCCTTGGGATTCTCCAGGCAAGAGTACTGGAGTGGGTTACCATTTCCTCCTCCAGGGAATCTTCCCGACCCAGGGATTGAACCCTAGTCTCTTGCATCTCCTGCACTGGCAGGTGTGTTTTTACCACTGAGCCACCAAGGGATAAGTCTAAATTTATGGAGCATCATTTTTTTTTCTTTGAGAATAAATATTTCATTATGCCAGGAAAACTTCTGAAAAAATTGTGACACACAATAGGACTGATTTTCCCTACAAGTAGGACACTTATTATGTATCTGAGAAAGGAACTAACACTTTTTAAGTCTTTGTAAGTGATGGCTCTATTCTAGGCACTTTAAAATATTCACTTTCATCTTCACTGTATCCTACAAACTAGATATCATCATCCCAGTTTTACAGATGAGTAATTAAGAAATAACTTGCCCACAGTTGCACAGTTATTACTAGGAAGAGCCAGGGTTATGACAAAGAGCTGATTCTAAAGCTCACATTCTTTTCACTTTCTTTAAATAGGCCCTTCCTCCTCTTTCTTAAGGAGAAATATCAGCCTTGCAGTATATTATGATGCCTACTTTGAGAGCACTATAGCTTAATGGATAAGAATGTAGGCTCTGGAGCTGAACTACTTGTGTTCCTGCTGCTGCTTTTAAGTCGCTTCAGTCGTGTCCGACTCTGTGCGACCCCAGAGACGGCAGCCCACCAGGCTCCCCTATCCCTGGGATTCTCCAGGCAAAAACACTGGAGTGGGTTGCCATTTCCTTCTCCAATGCATGAAAGTGAAAAGTGAAAGTGAAGTCACTCAGTCGTGTCCGACTCTTGGCGACCCCATGGACTGCAGCCTGCCAGGCTCCTCTGTCTATAGGATTTTCTAGGCAAGAGTACTGGACTTGGGTTCCTACCACTCACTAATTGTGTATTAGTATCTTAAACAATGACTTGATGTATCTGTGCCTCAGTTTCTTCATCTGTAAAATGGGGGTGACTATAGTTGACACCATAGTGTGGTTTTTGTGAGGACCAAGTCAAAGAATATGTGTCAAGCAGTCACTTGAGTGGCCGACATATAGAGAGTGTTTAATAGGTCTCATATTCTAGGGGTTTGCTAAAAATTGGTCTTTCTCTAGGTAGAGAAAAGAAGTCTGGGTTGTAATTTATTTTCTCTTGGCTACTTATGGCTGGCTTATCTAGCAATCAATGTTTTCAACCCTTACCCAGTTTTACATATTCATCACTTTTCCTTCATGCAACATAGAAGATTAAAGCATGACCATGTATCCTTTGCTAACCCTCCCTTTGAGACATGGCGTCCAATTCTCCTCCTCTTGAATAGAGGCTAGACCTGATACCTTGCTTGATGAATAGATAGAGTGGGATATGGGAAGCTAATTAACAGAGAGCCTTGCATCTTCTGCCTCTAACTCTTTGAATGTTCATTTAGAAGCTCTCAACCACTGAGGAAGAAACCTGACTGCCTTGAGAACTCCATCTTGGACAGTCAGATGTAGGCCCTCCGGTCGTCAGGCACATCGAAGCCTAGCCTTCGAGTCATCTCTGCTGAGGAGTCAGAAATGTGAGCATATCCGTCTTGGATCCTCCAGATTAGCCCACCTCCAAGATGCATATCACTGAAGAGTCCTCAGTTGCTAGAAGAACTCACCCTTGCCCTAATTCCTAACCCTCGAAAGCATGAGCTATAATAAAATTGTTGTTGTTTTAAGCCACTACATTTTGGGGTAATTTATTACATAACAACATATAACTGAAAATGCATCTATTTATTTAAAAAGAAAGTATTCTGCCAGTACTGTTATAGACACTTGGGGGAATGCATCTGTGAATAACCCAGGCAAGGCCATTGTTCTCATGAAGGCTACATTCTACTGAGAGCGACAGACAATAAAAAATAGATAGCACATACATAATTTCAGAGACACACTCTGGAGAAAAAATAAAGCAAATAAAAACACAGAGACAGACAGGGATAGCTGTGTGTAGATATCTAGGTGAACTGATGGGGAAAGACTTCTTTGAGCCAGTTGAGCAGAAATTCAATTATGCTTCACTTACTCACTCACTCATTAATCCACCTACCTATTCAATGAGCAAGCAATTATTAACCACTGCTCTGTGTCGGGCATGGTAGTGAAGAATAAAATAATGATGCTCTTGTGAAATAAACCTACGTGTGGTGATAACAATATTATATGAATGTGCTATCAAAGAGATATGCACATAGAGCTTTGGAAGATGATAAAGAGGCATCTGGCCCAACCGTGAGGAAGCTTGGAAGATATAACACTTCTTTAAGTAATATACATCTCAAAGGAATCACCTGGGGGACCTTAATATTTACTCAAATGGTGCTTCTTGCTTAAATGCTATGGCTCAAAACATATCAGCAGCTTCCTTTTTGCCACTGTGCACAAAGAGCACAGTGCTTAGCCTATAGACACTGCAGAAATATTTATTGAATTAAAATTGCTTTAAAATTCAGTTATAAGTCATAGAAGAAAATTTCTTGCTATTGCTACTCCCCTTTGTCAAAATCAAAATGATCTTAGATAATAATATGATTATTCATTTCCTTTTTATTCATCAGACTTAGCCTTGAAGTTTTTCTTCCTCCCTCCTCAATAAAAGTTATACTAAATAATGAAGATTTGCCATCACCGAGAATGTTCAAAAAAAAAAATACCCTTTTCATTTTTCAAAGGATGGCTCCAAAAAAAAAAGTGTTGAAAATATTTTTAGCAGTAGTAGCAGCAGAGACAGCATGAATGCAGGGCTTCCAGGGGCAGCTCAGCTGAAGGAAGCATCAGTTCTTTTTATGTCTAAGTGAAGCTGGTTTTGTTTTGATGAAGCAATTGTGACTGTATAATCATGCCATGGTTTTGCAGATGAGTTGGGCTTGGTCTCATTTGGACCCCTGTTTTCAACTATCTTCTGTGCTCCATATGCCTGTTAGTTGCTCAGCCGTGTCTGACTCTTATGACCCCATGGACTGTAGCCCACTGGTCTCCTCTGTTCATTGGATTTTCCAGGCAGGAATACTGGAGTGGGTTGCCATCCTCTTCTCCAGGAGATCTTCCCTCTCCAGAAATCGAACCTGGGTCTCCTTCACTGCAGGCAGATTCCTTACCGACTGAGCCAGCAGGGAAGCCTAAGAATACTGGAGTGTGCAGCCTATCCCTTCTCCAGGGGATCTTCTCAACCCAGGAATCCAACTAGTGTCCCCTACATTGCAGGCGGATTCATGGATTCTCTCAAATATGTCTTCCACTTCAAATTTCTGATTTCTTATTATCTATGCCCCAAAGTTTCCCCCAATCCCCCAATTCTGTTTATCCTAAGCTTAGCTAACTTTCGTGGCTTTCCAAACATGTACTTCTCTTTTAATCCATACTTAATAAATGGTGTTATTACCACTGTAGTTGCCTCAGGTAAAAATGCAGAAGTCATTTTGAACACTTGTTTCCTCAATATTCTCAACCAATCTCTCAACACACAATATTGATTCTACTTTCAATATATATCTGAATTTCCAGTCACCCTCTCCCACTACAATTACCTTGATTCAGGATGTTAGTAGTCTTTTGTAACTATTATGAAATGCTCTACCTGGTCAACACATTTTTTAAGACATGGTTTAAACTCACTTGTTCTGTATGCTGTAGCATCTTGTTCATGATTCTGTAGTAGTCTTAGCCACTTTGCAGTATTAATCATTTATGTTAGGTCTGTCTTTAGTTTTCTTTTTTCACAGTTTATACAACATCTCATTAATATATGCAATGTGGGGCAGGTAGTCTGTTAGATCCTGATGTACAAAGCAGACATTATCTTAGAACTCGTGGAGCATATAAGTGACAAAGATGGATAATAAAGAAAATAATTATAGTATAGAACAATGAGCATAATGATAGGTAGTGACAGGCAGCCATGAAAATACATAATGTAATCATATGGGGTTAGAAAAAGGTTTTCCTGAGGCAATAACGTTTATTTGCGACCTGAAAGTTGAGTTAGGGTCAGTGAGATTGAGATATGGGAAGGTAGAATTAGAAGGGAGAATGTTCCATTCAGAGGAAATAGCATATGGAAACATTTGGAGGCCACAAAGAAAGGGAAGAGTTGAAATAAAACTACAGAGCTATCAGTAAACATCTACTGAGTGAATATAAGGGGACATGAGTCCATTTATGCTGAGCATTCTGAAGAACATAAAACTCTTTTTGGTTTAATTATACAAAAAGCTTTTACAAAAGTTTGTGGACTTCCCTGAATTCTTAAACAGAAACCACATAATTTCACTTTTATTTGACAATTCAAAATTATCAGTAATAATTTCAGTAATTGTACTGATATGGCAGTCATTATTAGCTGCTTATTCATATCCCCAAACTCTCTTCTCCTTTGTTAATAAAACCTGATCTAAAATGATTTTATGTAAAAATAACCTCTTTTATAGTCATGGTGACTCCTCCATGGACAGCACTGGTGTAATCTCCACACCTTCGACAGTGGCAATTCTGTACTTTTTTGGGTAGTCCTTATTTTCATTTTATATGAGCTCATGCTCCAATGCTAAGGCAGAAAACATCCCAAATGTCAGAAGAATTTAAAGGCACTATTAAAACTATTCCGTTTACATTTTGAGCTTCTGTGACTGTATCAATTAAGAATGCTTTCAGGTGCAAGTAACAGAAAACTAGAACCACAGTGACTTAATCTCAGGATATTGTTTTCCCAACAAGGAATCTGGAGATAAATGGCAGTTCAGTGATTTAATAAGAATCTTAGTTCTTTCCTTTTTACCATTCCACCACTCTCAGCTGTTGGCTTTTATTTTCCAACTTAGAACCTTTTGAGGACAAGATGGCTGCCGCAACTTCAAGCACCATGACCTCAAACAAGTATTCAAAGGAAAACAAGGAGGGAAGGACTCAAAACACTTTTTTCTTATACCCTCTCTCTTTTATTATGAAAGAAATGTTTTATCAGAAATCTCTTAACTCACTTCCTCATATTTCATACTCAGCAAAAGTAGGTCACTTATGTATGGCAAGATCAATCACTGGCAAAAGGGACTGGAGTTGCTATGTTGCCTTAGATAAGGGTTTGACAAACTATGGTCCTGGACCAAACCCAGACTGATGCCTGTTGTTGTGAATAAAGTTTTATTGGAACACAGCCATACCCATTCACATACATACTGTCTACGGTTGTTTTGTACTGCAGTGGCAAAACTGATGGGTTTGAGAGATCGTATGAACTGCAAAGCCCCAAATATTTATTACCTGGCTTTTTACCAAAAAAAAAAAAATTGTCTTCCTCTAGTGCAGACTATGATTAATTCCCTAAAGCTGGCCATAAAGCCAGGATTCTTGAAACAAAAAGAAGAAAGAATGGCTCTTGGAAAGGCAACTGACTAGCCCCTCCCCCACTGCCTCACCATCTTTCATAACATCATTTATCTGGTAATAATGCAAATTTCAACAAATGGCCAAGCAGATACCCTTTTTGAAAAACTCCCCACCCTGCCCTCCCAGATATCAGTGTGGAATCTTTACCTTGTGTTTGTGTTGCCATTCCACCCACTCCTTAATTAAATCCCTAATCTCTAATCTCCTCTTCAAGACTTTCTTTCAACCTTTAGAAATTAAGACAAATTTTCAGAGTCGCAGGCCCTGGAGGGAGTGTGGCATAGAATTCAATTACTGAGTAAAACTGAACTTCAATTTTTTTCCATCCTGCAACACATAAGAAGATACCTCTCCCCTTCATGTTACTCTGGTGTCTCATTTCCTATTTCCTTCCCTGGAAGGACACTGTGGGCCTGGTTGGTGTTTTCCCCCCAAGTGTAGGCCACTCTCCTCTGAGCTAAGGGAGAAACACTAGAAAAAAATTTCTTAGAAATATGAGCAACAATTTGAAGATGCACCATCAGATGCTAAGTAAGAAGAGGTGGCAATCTTCAAGTTTGAAGCAAATGAAAGCAGAAGGTGGTGGATGAATATTCTGATGTGTGTTTTTCTTGGTGCGTAGGTTCTAAATCTCTGTTGTGAGTTTGGGCTGAGGCCCGTTGAAGGAGCTTATGCGCGTCAAAGCATTTTTCTATCACCACATAATCTCCAATTCTTTTACCCCCAAATCCTACAGCTTTTTATCTAAATGTCACAAGGGAAGCTTTTAAAAATAGAGGCACTGGATGAGGAACAAGGGCCTGGAACATGAAGGGGCTGTATCACTTTGTTCGACAGCTATCAGAAGTTAGCTTCAACTTTTTAGATCTAATGGTATGGAGAGGTTTAACCCACAGTTTGATGAAAAAGTTCAACCAGTATGAAATTTTGGAATACAGCATATCTATGAGTTAGGACGCACAGACCTTCTATGACCCATTTTATGATTCAAACTTCAGTTCAAGAAGAGACAATTCAGTTGAGTTGATCTAATTGTGCTTCCCTTTTCCTTGGAACAATAGCCCTGTAGGGCAGGAGGGATAAAAAAGGGCTTCCAGGGTTCTACCTATTTAAGGCCCTGGACCTCGCAGCCTCCCCGCATCTCCTTGCTCAGGCCCTCTCCGCAGTGGCCATCTAGGATCTGTCCCTGTTGCCAGTGCTCATTCTCCACCTGCTACTGGCCTGGGTCCATCCTCTCGCTACAGCTGTGTCACCCCATCCTTTCTCTCAGGGGTGTGTAGGTGATCCCGCCTCACCATTGTTCACAGCTCTGCTTCCGGATCCCAGTGTCAGCCTGACTTATTTACAGGCACTTCTGCAAAAGAATCTTCAGCACTTCCTAGGGCCTGGGAGGAAGTCAAGTTGAGGGACATAATCACATGTCTTAAAATGTTCTCTTCCACCCCGCTGTGAACAGGTATCACAGGATGGATTCTATACATAGCAACCTCTTTCCTGTGTTAGGTGGGGTGGTTCATCATCCCTTTCTTTTTGGGTGAGAGAGTGTCAGCCATGGTTTCATAGGCTTTCCATCTCGATTTTTCTCTCAAGGGGACTGGTATATTCTTTAGCAGTTACAAATCTTGGAAGCCTGTTTTTGTTTGTTTGTTTCCCAATTCCCAAGGTAAATATACTAGCTCAGTTCTTCCCCACTTTCCATCTTTTCTCATCTGCTGGTCCTTAAAACACTGGCATCTTAAAGTCAGGCCATCAATATCCATGGTAAACCTTGGCTTTTAGGATATTAAAAAAAATAGTTCTGGATGTTTTCTAGTTGGTGGCCTCTTTCCTTCCTACTGAGAACATCTCAGCTTTAACACACGCTGGCGCATGTGGGACCATGCTGCTGCTGCTGCTAAGCTGCTCCAGTCGTGTCTGACTCTGTGCGACCCCATTGACGGAGGAGCCTCATAGGGTCCATGCGATCCCATGGACTGCAGCCGACCAGGCTCCTCTGTCCATGGGATTTTCCAGGCAAGAGTACTGGAGTAGGGTGCCATTGCCTTCTCTGGTGAGACCATCCAGGAGGTGCTAAAACACGTGTTAGGGTTCTGAGATAGTGGGAGGCCCAACATCCGTGACTCTGGTATTCACTCATTCATTCACTTATTAGACTTCTAGTAAGCATTTGCTGTTTAAGATAATCTGATAGTGATGTTGGAAAACATAAAGATGTAAAAGGCACGCAGTCCAATTTATGTACAAGGAAGAGGATAATTTAGACAGAACGGGGGAAATTTGAAATAGAGCCTATTTGAGTTATACATTTGGAAATATTTCCCATGGAGATGACATCTGAAGTTTTGTGACAGGTGATCATTCATTGAAATTGAAATTGAAAGTGCAAGTAACTCAGTCGTGTCTGACTCTTTGCTACCCCAAGAACTATACAGTCCATGGAATTCTCCAGGCCAGAATACTGGAGTGGGTAGCCTTTCCCTTCTCCAGGGGGTCTTCCCAACCCAGGGGTTGAACCCAGGTCTCCCAGATGGCAGGCAGATTCTTTACCAGCTGAGCCACAAGGGAAGCCCAAAAATACTGGAGTGGGTAGCCTATCCCTTCTCCAGGGGATCTTCTCGACCCAGGAATCAAACCAGGGTCTCCTGCATTGCAGGTGGATTCTTTACCAACTGAACTATGAGGGAAGCCCACAGATTTGGAAATATTTCCCATGGAGATGACATCTGAAGTTCTGTGACATGTCATCATTCATTAAGTCCACAAAAAATTATTAAGTACCTATGTGGTAAGCACTTACAGAGCATGAGCAAACAGAAGTGGGGAGTTATTGTTCAATGGGTACAGAGTTTGAGTTTTGCAATATGAAAAGAGTTCTGAAAATGGTAGTACAGCAATGGTTGCACAACAGTATGAAGGTAGTTAATGTAACTGGACTATACTTTAAAACACGGTTACAGTAGTAAGATTATATTATGTGGGGTTTATCACACATAAACACACAAAAACTGAACAAACAACCCAATAAAAATAAATAAATACACACACAGTTTTAAAAATGAGGTATAAATGATGTTCAATGTTACTTAAGTTTCAGGTATACAACATAGTGATTCACAGTTTTTGAAGGTTATATTCTATTCACAGTTATAAAATATTAGCTGTATTCCCTATGATGTGTAATATATCCTTGTAGATTATCTATTTCTTACACAGTGGTTTGTACCTCTAATCCCCTACTCCAACCTTGCCCCTCTCTGCTTCCCTTTCCCCACTGGTAATCTCTAGTTTGTTCTCTATCTGTGAGTCTGTTTCTTTTTTGTTATATTCACTGCTTTATTTTACTTTTTACATTTCATATATGTGATATCATACAGTATATGTCTTTCTTTCTTTGACTTACTTTCCTTAGCATAATACCCTCCAAGTCTGTCCATGGTGCTGCAAATGACAAAATTTCAGTCTTTTTATGGCTGAGCAGTTTTCCATTGCATACATGCTTTATCTGTTCATCTGTTGATGGACACGGGTTGCTTCCACGGCAATTGTAAATAATGCTGCTGTGAACATTGGGCTGTATGTACCTTTTTGAGTCCGAGTTTTTTTTTTTTTTTCAGATGCATATCCAGGAGTAGAATTGCTGGGTCATATGGTATTCTATTTTCAGTTTTTTGAGTAATCTCCATTCTGTTTTTCATAGTGGCTGTACCAATGTACATTCTCACTAACAGTGTATAAAGTTTCCCTTTTCTGCACATTCTTGCCAACATCTACTAATTGTGTAACAGACACATGAATTAAAAAAAAATATGAATAAACAAAAAAGATCTTTGCCTCTATGGAGCTTATAATCTAGTAGGAAGAGATAGACCACATGTAATTCAATTACTCCTATGTTAAAAGGTGATAAGTACTATAGGCACAAAAAAAAAGAACAGGGTTAGGACAGATTAGACATCCTAAGGTGGGAGGCTATTTTATATCAAATTGTCAGCATGGGCGTTTCCAAGGAGGTGACTTGAGCAGAGACATGGAGGTGACAGAGTTGACCACATGAATATCTAGAAAACACTCAGTATGAAGGTTCTAAGGTGGGAGCATGCCTGGCATGTTGAAGGGACCACATGGAGGCCAGTGTGGCTGGGTCAAAGTGAGTGGGTGGGGTAGAGGGAGAATAGCAGGAGCTGTGGTCACAGACATGAGCGGAGGTCAGTTCTTGAGATCTCTTGAAGGAGTTTTATTTTTATTTGGAAATGAGAGCCACTGCAAGGTTGTCAGGAGAGTAATGCCATGGTGTGACGCATTGTAAAAGGAGAACTCTACATGGATAGCACAGGGAGCAAGAGAAGAAACAGGGGACCCCTCAGCAGACTGTTGAATCATCTCTAGGTGAGAGATGATGGTGGTTTGGGCCAGGATAGTAGCAGTGGAGGTGAAGGGAAATGATGAGATTTTTAAATTTATTTTAAATTGAGAGCTGACAGAATATTCTGAAAAAGTAGAAGTGAGTGGAGAAAAGAAAAGTCAAGACGACTCCAACAGTTTTGACTTAAGTAGCTGGACAGATGGAATGCCATTCTGGAAGCATGCTCTGAGTGATCACTATTTTTTGGAAGAGAGGATAGGTTGAGGAGAGACCAGGAGTTCAGTTTTGAATGCACTGAGTTAGCTCTGTTTCAGTGCAATTCATTTTAAAGCTGTACCAGAGAGGGCCATGGAAAGCATGAGTCAGAGAGACAGCATCTGTCGCAGGGTATAGGCTCAAAGTAGGTGTGTCCTTTAAGATGTGGAAGAGAAAAGAGGATGCAAGATTCTAAGAACCCCATGACTGACTCATGCTTTTCATGACCCTCATTTGTGCAATTTGAAACAATTAACTGCAGCGATAATAGAGCTAACATGTGTTGATCTCTTACTGTGTACTTGACACAAGACATGTAAGTCATGCCTATGTGTATAACTGGAAAAAGTGATAAATTCCACTTAGAGACTACAGAAAGCAAAGGTGTAATTTTCCCCTTATCCAAATGCACGGCACCCTGTCTTGTATCCCTGGACTGCAAGTTGACAGTTCTAGGGTGCTCTATAGTTTACAAACACCTCTTCACATACATTACACATCTTTAGAGCAATCTTACGAGGAGATCAGTGAGGTAATCCTTTTCAAGCTCAAGATGCTGAAGCCACCAAGAGAAAAACACCAGTTTGAGCTTCTGGCTCTCTGACTTTAAGGCTCACAATTTCTCAATACCACCTTGCTGTCCAGTTTTTTATTTTGAATGCTGTAAACCTAATAACAGTTTATAACAGTACAACAGTTTACCAGTTACATTTTGCCACATTTGATTTATGTCTTCACACACACACACACACACACACACACACATACACACACACAGAGTTTTTTGTGACCTATTTGAAAGTAAGTTGCAGACATCCTGTCACCTCCAAGTATATTTAGCCTGCGTCTCTTAAGAATAAGGACATCTCCTACATAATAAATGTTTTCACACCTAAAAAACTAATAATAATGATTCAGTGACATCACCTAATATATCTTTATTTACATTTCTATAGCTGTCCCCCTATTTTTTTATTGCTCTATTTTTTTCTATCTAGGAACCAACCTAGGAGCATGCATAGCATTTGGGTAGTCTATCTTTTATCTTTTTTCTCAGAACACTTTCCCCATTTTTTTAATCTTTTATGCTATTATCTTTTGTGAAAAGTCAGGTCACTTGTCATGCAGAGTGTCCTAAATTCTGTATTTGTTTGATTGTTTCCTCATAGTTCGGTTTAGGTTAGAATATTTTGGGCAGGAATAGTACAGAGGCAAATGTCAAGTTGTTCCCCTGTTGGTGGTGCTTAGTTTGGTTACTTGTTTAAGATGGTGACTGCCAGATTTCTCCTTTGTAAAGATAAACTTTCCCCCTTTTAATTAATAAGTCGTCTATGGAGTAATACTTTGAGACCAAGGTTTCAGCATCCATTGATGACACTTGCCTAAATTACTTACTACACTGATGGCTACAAAATTTCCGTGATCCTCCTGTGCTACCTATGGGCCCAGATATTCCTTTTCTTAAAGCTTTACTTCCAGTACTGAGCCAACTGTGTCTAGTATATTCCTCTGGACATGGGGCATGCACCGAGGGAAGGAGCAGGAAATGAGCCATGGGATCAGATAGCAGATCAGATAGCAGATAGAGTGATCTTTGTGTTCCAGAAATGCCAGGCAGGGCATATTATTGTGAAGCAATAGGGCTATTTGGTAACAGAAAAGTTTCAGTTCTGCAATTCTTGGGTGGTTACTGTTTGTGTTTTATATAATTTAGCCATTTTTCTCTTCAAAATAGTTGGGGGGGTGGTGGTGGAAAGAAAAATAAGGCACATTAGCTATAAATCTATTTTGATTCCTTTACTATCCTCTTTGCCTTCCTTTTCTCTTTTTTAAAAAATACATGTTTATTTTTGGCTGCTTTTGGTCTTCGTTGCTGCGCGAAGGCTTTCCCTAGTTGCGGAGCGTGGGGGCTACTCTCCATTGTGGTGCACGGGCGTCTTATTGCCGCGATCTCTCTTGCTGTAAAGCACAGGGTCTAGGCATGCATGCCAGGTGTTGTGGTGCCTGGGCTTAGTTGCTCCCACACATGTGGGATCTTCCCGGACCAGGGATTGAACTGGTGTTCCCTGCACTGCAAGGAGGATTCTTAATCACTGGACCACCAGTTCAGTTCAGTTCAGTCGCTCAGTCGTGTCCAACTCTTTGCGACCCCATGAATCACAGCACGCCAGGCCTCCCTGTTCAGCACTGTCTCTTGGAGTTCACTCAGACCCACGTCCATCGAGTCCGTGATGCCAGCCAGCCATCTCATCCTCTGTCGTCCCCTTCTCCTCCTGCCCCCAATCCCTCCCAGCATCAGAGTCTTTTCCAATGAGTCAACTCTTCGCCAGGGAAGCCCTGTTTTCTTCTTTTTCTTTCTTCTTGTTTTCTATTCTTTCCATTTATCTCTCTCTCAATGCCCTTCTTGTTTTTAAAATCTTCTTAAAAGTTCTCTTTCTGATGTTTCTGGTTTTTTCAACTTACGTCTTCTGATTGACCAGTTTCTATTTTTCTCTTCTAGTTGATCTGTTCCTCCTGCCTTTCTACATAAAAAGAGGGCTTCAGAATTTATAAGGCAATTTTAAATTAGGGCATATGATGTTCAACTTGTCATATAATAAAGATTTTATTCTTTATTAATTTATTTTATTCTTCATATAATACCTGATTTTAGAAGACTTTAAAAATATATTGCATTATATTCTCAAACAACCATTGATGGACTTAGTTGTCTCAACAGGACATGTTACTTTAAAACACACTATTTTGTTAACCACACTCTTTCTCTTATAAAGCTAAGAAATAAGATTTTCTCTCACTCTCTCTCTTTTTTTTTTTGGTAGTTTCTAACCACATTTTTATTGTGTTTTCATGTAAGCACTTGATAATCAACTGACAGGTGTTGTTATATACAGAAGTTATGCTTATGAAGTATGGAAATGAGTGAAACAACATTTGAAGAAACTGTATATTTCACTCTCAGAACATTGTTACTATGGCAAGAAAGACAAATGATTTTTCTCTAATGTGCTCATCTGTTCCACAAACAGCCCTTTGGTTGTTCAAAGATTATTGTCATGATCCACTTTGTAATTTAAAATAAAGATTAAAAAAATTGTTTTTGCCTCAATGTAATTCTGTTGTTTATTTAAAAAATTCCACACGTTCTAGCAACTCTCTCTTAATTTATAACTCAAAATACTAATAACAGTAGTATAGCATATGGAGTAGTTTTAAACTGATAAATATAATTTTGTTGATTAATAATGATTTACAATTCAAGTCTCTGAACCAAATTTAGGAATGAGACTCACGTACATGGATTAGAGAAGGCCTTCTCTGTTGGCAGTGCGTGAACCTGCTTGTCAATCTCTTTCAGTAGTTTGGAAAGAAAAAGTTGAAGGAGACTTTTGTTCTGCCCCCAGGACATCCTTGGCCTACCCTTGCCAGACAAGGAATGCTGTTTTCCTCCAAATGCTAACCCAAGCCTTACATAAAACTTCTGAGGGTAGTAATTAGGGCAAATAGAGTAAATTATATTCCAGAAGAATAGATTTTCTGAAGATCAGCTTTGAATCCTGTTTAAGATTAAATAATGCAACTTTAAGAGGAATTAAAATAGTTTTAGCTACATTATTTTTTTTGGTGGTTAAAAATGACATTGTTTTAAATTGAAAGATTTAATATTTGATTATAATCTGAATATTAATGGGTTTATGACTCAGATAATTTTATTATAATTTAAAAAATATTCTCCTGTTATCTTTCAAAATTCAAAATCCTTGGTCAAAACCTGCCAGTGCAGATTTTCTGAGTGATTATCTTTGAAATCTGTGGTACCACTTAGAAATAACCTAAAAACTAAATTGCAGGTGGTTTTATCTAATTGATTTCTATGTTTCAGTTCACAAGTTTACAAGTCATCAAATCATGGGGTAAATAACAAATCTGATTTGTCTATGATACCTAAATATCCACAGTAAAGTGGAATTTATGTGAAGGAACCAATAATGTTTAAGAACCTGCCAATGAAAGATGATGTTGACAAAATGATAGTGTCCTGTCTTAAAATGGTGACTGCTCTGATTCTTTAATGACATAGGTTCTTTATTAGTTATTTATTTACTATAGGCTCAAGTAGAGACACAAATCTGTAAATACTGCTACATTTTACCTGTTTGCAACCTATTCTTTTGGATATATACTAATATTCATCAGATTAGACCTCATCAATTAGTAATTTTCATCAGAGTGAGTAGACTACTTACGTTTTCTAATCTGGGAATACGGTATCAAATGTTGTAGACCAGGGATTGGGCAATCTACAACCTTCAGGCCAGCTGACCATCTATTTTCAGAAATACGGTTTGATTGGATGTATAAGCATGTCAATTTACTTATTGTCTATGGCTGTCTGGCATGCTGCAGCTATAGAGTTGAATAGTTGTGATAGAGACTATATGGCCCCAAAAGCCTACAATATTTACTTTGTGGTCTTTTATGGGGAAAGTTGGCCAATTCATGGTCTAGATGGCTGTGTGAGGGGGAAAAAAGGTGTTTGTTTTTGTGTTTATTTTAGTTTTTCTTTTATAAGTTTACCAGGGACAGACTTTTTGGTTTCTAGAGTAAAAAATGATTCCCATGTTACTAATGACCTGGACAGCACATTTCTGAAATGGAACACATGGGTTATACACTTCACTGAACTCAGTTTTTCTTATTTACAGCTGCTTGTAATTAGTAGTTATTTTGCTCTTATAATTGCTTATTTCTATTGCAAGTAGCTAGTTATAGAACTGAAAGATGGAAGGTTGTCCAGAGGCGTCATGTGTTTGGAGTACTTTTGACCTGATGTTTCTTGAAGCCAAGAAGATGCCTGTGCTCACCGTCAGCAGCTTCATTTCCTGAGAGGAAATCACGAAGGGCACACAATAGCGGGCTCAGTACATTCTTGCTGCTTGATTAATTCATTGATTTAAAAGAACTGAAATAATGAAGAAAAGTATTTCTATTTTGGAAATGAATTAAAACAAAACATTTTTAATAATGTGACCTTAGAAATTTACCTCATCTCTCTCAGCTTCACTGACTTTCTAAAATGGAGCTAATAAAAACACACAGCTCATAGTGTTTTGAAGATTAAATAAGATTGCCCACTTAAAACCTTTTTGACTGAGTATCTTGCATATAAT
Organism: Madoqua kirkii; assembly: GCA_006408675.1. NCBI lineage: Eukaryota > Metazoa > Chordata > Mammalia > Artiodactyla > Bovidae > Madoqua > Madoqua kirkii. The sequence goes on from SJYC01015754.1 coordinate 50,188, forward strand.
TAAGGCATAATCTATTTGCAGTATTATTATTATTGATATCTCTTTAGCTTCATATCCTTATTCCCCCACCATATTTTAACTATACATACCATTATCCATTCATCCATTTTGTTTATTGATGCTTACTGTATTAGTCTGGGTCCTATAGAAAAACAGAACTCATAAGACACACATATTTATGCATGAATACACACTCGTACAAATGCATATTATAAGAAATTGGCTTACATGGTTATGGAAGCTAAGAGGTCCCAAGAGCTGTGGTCAGCAAGCTGGAGACCCAGGAGAGCCTGTGGTCTAGTTCAAGTCTGAGTCCAGAGGCAGGAGAAGACTGACGTCCTATTTCAAAGACAGTGTGGCAGAGAGAGCCATTCTCCATCATTTTACCGTTCTGTATGATGACTGGAACTAAAGAGCTTAGAGGCAGGGCAACTGGATGGTTATCTACAGCTCTGGTGCAGTCATCAAGCATGATGACAGTGTTGGCAATGGAGAAAGAGTTGATGAGTCTTGTGGCTAAATATTCCATGAAGTCATTTTTCCATGAGACTGCCATGATTTTCTTATTTCTGAGACTTGCACGAACTACTTCTGTTCAGAATACTCTTTCTTTTCCTCTGGAAACTTCCATTTGTTCTTCCACTGTAGATGCCACTTTCTCTAAAGAGGAGGTACTGACTTTCCCCATATAGACAGCTTTTCCTTTGTGATCATGTAGACCTCATAATACTTTTGTCATGACACTTAGCAAATGGAAGAGGAAGTTCTATGTATAAATCTGCCTCTCTATGTAAACTGCGATGTCCCAGAATGCAGAGATTACATCTTATCTATCTTTGTTTCCATTCAATAAATATTTGTCAAGTGAATGCTCTTCTATTAGAATAAGAGCAGATTAAGGGCATTATTATATTTCCAGTGTATGTCACTATGTCCAACCATAGTAGAATGCCAATAAATATTTAAGGTCAACTATCACTTTTCAAAGAAAAAAAAAAGCCCAGATTCACTGAAAATAATCATTTTCAAGTGTCCGTAGCAGACAAATACTTGGTAGCATGAGCAACCCAGTTAATATTTGATTACAGTAAAATATGAATCATATGTGAGCTTTTCTATCTATAAATCTTTAAACCATTCTAGCTGACTAATACAGGCAAATGGAAAGTTGAACTACACTTACACAGTTAAAGTTTAGGAGAGAGTTGGAGGGATTTAGATTCAAAGGCTGGGGTGGTTTGCATTGGAAATATGCTTGGAATTTATCGCAGCTGCCGAAAGTGGGATTGCCTGGAGGTGCACAGATTGTGGAATTACAGCTGTTCTGTGGAACTGAGGTAACTCTTCTGAGAAGTGGTCTAACTCTCCTTGTCAGGGAACACTTTAGTTTTTAGGTTTGCATGGCAATATCCTAACTAATTCCCCACAGAGAAACGTGACTGAAGAACCATTTATATGTTTATGAATTGCGTATATCAGAAGTCTCAATCTTGTTTGTGCACTGAAGTCATCTGTAGGATTTTTTTTTTTCCAGACAAATAAGTCCAGGCTGCACCTTCAGAGGTTCTGACTCAGCAGGTGTTTTTATAAAGCTTTGCAAGTCATTCTGATACATGGTCAAGGTTGAGGACAACTGAAATGTAGAGTCAAATTCCAGTGAAGGACTTTTACTATGAATTACTTCTCCTAAATTTAACATTAACTGAAATCTTTTGTGCTTACTAAATGGTTTTAAAATTGCATGTTTAAAAAGTGTGAAGTTCTTTTGTGGGAAGGTCTGTATTATGCTATGATTCATCCGTTAGAAAGAAACATTTTAGCTTCTGTCATGCTGCACAGGTTAAACATGTTCATTTATATGGACAAGTCTCTGGGTTTCAGTTCTTGAACTTCATGACTAAACTGTGAGTTGATGATGGCTCTATTCTGAGATAAATGTTTAAGAACAACATGTCTACAGAGGTAGAGAGCATTTGACACTCTTGGATGGAAAAACATCACATCCAATTTCTAAATAATATGGAAAATATTAAAATTTCAGATTTAAAATATCTTATCACTTAATCTTTTTTGACTTCAGGGAGTACTCCAAATATTATTACAGAATATGAGATAATTTTTGGACTCTGTGTTAACAAATGATATATTAAAAACAATGCTACTTACTCTGAGTGCATCTTTCCTGTATATCTTTTTAGCATATATTTATCCAGCTTATATCTTATTATTTGTCTTAACATCATTCTTATTTCCTATTGTGTTTTCACTGTTCAAAGATAGTGGTGTCTTTTTCTATTGTATCTTGTATTTTTTCTCTTTTATTAGGACATCCTCTAGCAGATCCTATTCCTTTGCTCATGGTGTATTTAGAGAAGAACCATGCCCTAGAACCAAGACCTAGCTTTGAATCCACATTCTGCCATAACACTGTGACCTTACTCAGTCTTTTTGAGGCTCCATTTCTACACATGCACACACACACATCATCATCATACAGGCAATTCTAATTCTTGGGATTGCCTCTGTCCTTTGCTGTTTGCATTAAATCATATTGGTTCCACAAAATAGTTATTTGGTTTCTTTCTGGCTTCACTGTGCCTCCATTACTTTGACAACCTTCTAATTCATCTCACACCTTGCTAATGAATTATCTTTTCTTTTACTCGCATTCTCTGTGGTTTGTTGAGTCCAGGCCGCTTTTGCTTTTGCCCTGGGCTCCCTTGATGGCTCAGTTGTAAAGAATCCATCTGTAATGCAGGAGCCACAGGAGATGCAGGTTCAGTCCTTGGGTTGGGAAGATCCCCTGGAGTGAATCATGGCAATGCACTCCAGTATTTTTGCCTGAAGAATCCCAGGGACAGAGGAGCCTAGTGGGCTACAGTCCACAGGGTCACAAAGAGTGGGACACAACTTAGCAACTAATCAACAACAACCAGTGAAGTAGGGTTCACCATAAATTGATGAAATTTAGATTAAAATGCTGTTAGTTGGTGCTTTTGATACACTAACAAAAACACACGCCATTATAGCATACTTATTCTTACTATTAAGGTTTATTTTGTTGGAGGGACACAAAAAGAATGAATGTTCAGTTCAGTTCAGTCGCTTGGTCGTGTCCGACTCTTTGCGATCCCATGAATCGCAGCCTTCCTGTCCATCACCAACTCCCGGAGTTCACTCATACTCATGTCGACTGAGTCAGTGATGCCATCCAGCCATCTCATCCTCTGTCGTCCCCTTCTCCTCCTGCCCCCAATCCCTCCCAGCATCAGAGTCTTTTCCAATGAGTCAACTTTTCGCATGAGGTGGCCAAAGTACTGGAGTTGCAGCTTTAGCATCATTCCTTCCAAAGAAATCCCAGGGCTGATCTCCTTCAGAATGGACTGGTTGGATCTCCTTGCAGTCCAAGGGACTCTCAAGAGTCTTCTCCAACACCACAGTTCAAAAGCATCAATTCTTCAGCACTCAGCTTTCTTCACTGTCCAACTCTCACATCCATACATGACTACTGGAAAAACCATAGCCTTGACTAGAATTAATGTTAGATATTATTAAAAATTCACTGAGGAATTCATAGTAATATGGTGAACATCCATTGGTTTTGTGTTATGCAGTAGGCATTCAAGTTCCAACTACCCTAATAGAGTGCTTATTGAACTGTTACTGGGAATCTGAATTCCTCTGACTGTGCACCAATTGGAAAGGCAAAGGTATAAATGGTTTCATCTTTCCTCTGAAGATTTAGTCACTTCCATGACTGTTTCCGCTGCATGATTTAATTTTTTACATAAGGAATCACTACAAACCAATAGAAATTTTTTATATGCTTGCAACTAGCATGTACAGGGAGTCAGATTAAAATCCTTGATGAAGTTCTCAATGGAATCTCAGCATTTGATCATGCCACCAAGTCTTTAATTCTTAAAGTATGACCAGCTGATCAGAGAATTTTAAGATCTTGGTACCAGTATAGAGTTGAAGGCTGCCATGAAATCTGCTTCTTAGGCAGGCTAGCTCCTCTGAGGTGCTGATGAAAAAGTAAAATCTTAAGTAAAGAAGCTGAAAGTCAAATCAAGACGAATAAAGGATATTTGGAATGCTGTCAAACACACTCTGGACTTTACAAAGCACCAGACCTTGACCCAAATTAGAAAATAATAAAAATTTAAAGCCTAGATTTAATACAGGTCCCATATATAACTCAAAGTAGTTTTATAATTATTCTCCCACATATATAATTTTAAATGTGGGCTTCTATTGTCCCTTGCTCCCAGTCATTGTCCACCACAGTACTACCTTGAGGGAGATCTACCTTGTCCAACAAATACACCTGCTCTTATCCATTTCCCTACAGATCTACTAGGTGACCCGTTACCAGCTTTCAGACTCCACATGGGCTGTTGAATTAATGTGTCACTGCCCCTCTTCCACTTTTATATCATTTCCTTTTCAGTAGGATCTTCTTGGGAGAAGGAAATGGCAACCCACTCTAGTATCTTTGCCTGGAAAATCCCATGGACAGAGGAGCCTGGCGGGCTACAGTCCATGGGGTCTCAAAGAGTCAGACACAACCTAGTGACTAAACCACGACCACCAGGACCTCAGGGCTTCCCTGGTGGCTCAGTGGGTAAAGGATCTTCCTGCAGCGCAGGAGACAGGGGACATATGGGTTCAACCTCTGGGTCAGGAAGATCCCTTGAAGAAGGAGATAGCAACGCACTCTAGTATTCTTGCCTCGAGAATCCCGTGGAGAGAGAAACCTGGTGGGCTACAGTCCATGGGGCCACAAAGAGTCAGACACGACTGAGCAGCTAAGCACACAGCACAGGATCTTCTTAGCGTGTGTTAAAAATAATAATAATCATAGCTAATTTAATGACACTCCCTGGTAGCCATTACCTTATACCCAGTCATATTTAATGCTTATACCAACTCTATGAACTATTCACTATTATTAAAATTATATCCATTTTACACATCATGGACCTGGAGTGTAGAGATGCCAAATAGGTCATAAACTGAGAAGCAGTTTTGGAACACTTTTAACAGTTTAACTCCACCATCCCTTTGCACCACTAAGCTGTCCTGCCTATATATGGCCGGGGATATATACAGTGGATAACGGGAACCACTTGTGCACTAGGGTCAGAAATATCTATTCAAATCTTGTCTCCGCCCTTTACTGGTATGCAGCTTGGGTAAGATACTTAATTTCTCTGAATTCTAAAATGTAGAATAGTGACAATAGTACTTATATTACAAGTTTAGTGTGGAAATAAATAAATTAGTGCCTGCTGCTGCTAAGTTGCTTCAGTCGTGTCCGACTCTGTGCGACCCCATAGACAGCAGCCCACCAGGCTCTGCTGTCCCTGGGATTCTCCAGGCAAGAACACTGGAGTGGGTTACCATTTCCTTCTCCAATGCATGAAAGTGAAAAGTGAAAGTGAAGTCGCTCAGTCGTGTCCAACTCTTGGAGATCCCACGGACTGCAGCCTCCCAGGCTCCTCCATCCATGGGATTTTCCAGGCAAGAGTAAGTACTTAGTGCCTAGACAGTACCTATCAGCAAAATATAAAGCATTCTTCACATCTGAATGTATGACTGGGAAGAAATGGGGAAGGTGTTTTTGTGCAAAGGGATTTTGTGAAATAGTTCAGCTGTTCTTCCCAATCTGTGGGAACAGCAGCATCAGAGGAGTAAACCCAAGGCTCATAGTCAGCACTGGGAGAAGATATAGGCTTCCTTTGTGGTTTAGCTGGTAAAGAATCTGCCTGCAATGCGGGAGATCTGGGCTCGATCCCTGGGTTGAGAAGATCCCCTGGAGACAGGAAAGGCAAACACTCCAGTATTCTGGCCTAGAGAATTCCATGGACAGTATAGTCCATGGAGTCGCAAAGAGTCAGACACGACTGAGCAACTTTGACTTTTTCAAGGGCAATATAAATCCAAGAGGCAGAGGTGATAGTCACTGTACCCACAGGCCAGAGGCGACCCAAATTACAGTGTCAAGAGACTTTCCAATTGACATACATTTGTGGGTAGTCAACTTTTAGAAGGAGATGATAGAAGTATCAGACAGAGGTCCATTTAAGGAGGCTGTGTCCCCAAATACAAGTATATATGATATACTTACTTCCCATGTAGAAATATAAAGTTTACATTTAAATAGAATATAGAAACCACTGTAAATGTTTTAAATTGTCTTTATTTTTGACATATCAAGTAGAAAGTGAATTTTCTTTTTTTGTATTTTCTCCATATGTTCCTTAAAACACAAAATTTGAGCTTTGTTTTTCCTGTAATTCTTTTGAAGTCTACATACTAACAGAAAAATCTGTTAGGAAGCTCTGTTCATTTTTTTCCTTCTAATTTTGTACATGTCAGGAAAGATATTACATGTTAAAAAACTCACATTAGCCAATGGGATTATGGAGGCTTACTCAGAAAAAAACAGTAACTTCCCAAGTATTGATTACTGAGCTAATAATAATTAAGATATTTGTCTTTCAAAACCAAATTCTAATAGGTAAAATGAGTCTTGTTATTTTAAAGATTATTTGGAGAGAGTGAAAATTAAGAACATTTTGTACTTAATACATGTCATTAATAGTTTACCTTAGCTTCCCCTATAAGGGAAGATACTATCTTACTTTATAAATAGGTCTCATGGGAAAATTACTTCTTCCTTGAGGTTAAACAATCTGATGTACATTTTTAATGTCGGGATAGTTAAAGGGAATTTGAAAGCTAACTCATGTTAGATTGTAATATGCCAAATGTCTGAACAAAGACTTAATTAATCATAGTGTTTTTAAAGACTCATTAAATTTGGCCTCCATACTTTATAGAATAAAGGCGCTCCATAAATAAAGGAATAAAGAATCTAGAAAGTGTACTAAAAAGATTAAACAATATTTCTCAAGAGTTAAAAAGCAGGCAATAGCTAAGTAGGACAAAATGCCACATAGGAGAAAATGTTTAGATATTAGTAAATCCTGATAAAGTTAAACATGAAAATTATGAGGTGACAATGATTACCAGATCTTTCCCTAATTCATTAAGGATGGAAAAAGGAGTAGTTTAAAATTGAAGTAGGAGAGATTTAGGTTAGATATCAGAAAGAACTTCCTAACTATGAATGTTGCTGATCAGTGTTAAAGGGTATGTCACATTCTGAAAGAGCTCCTTGGAGACATTTAAGAATGAGACATAAACCTTTTCCTCAGGGGTGGTTTAAAAGCTATCCCACCCAATCACAGGAGTGGATGGTTCAAGTTCACTTGCTGGTGGCAAAGCCTGGGACCCAACCTCAGTGGCTGTTGCCCTGCTGCCTCCCCCGTCTGCCCCACTTTTATGGGCTCTTTCTGTCTGTCGGAGCAGTGGCTACGTGAGTGCAGGGGGGCCTAGAGGAGCTATCCACGTTCAAGTTCAAGAGGGGCAGTGGTGAGGAGAAACCCCTCGTCCAAGGTAAGGAGCAGCAGCTGTGCTTTGCTGGAGCAGCTGTGGAGAGATACCCTATGCCCAAGGTAAAAGAAACCCAAGTAACATGTTAGGTGTTGCAGGAGGGCATCAGAGGGCAGACACACTGAAACCATACTCACAGATATCTAGTCAATCTAATCACACTAGGACCACAGCCTTGTCTAACTCAATGAAACCAAGCCATGCCTGCAGGGCAACCCAAGATGGACAGGTCATGGTGGAGAGGTCTGATGGAATGTGGTCCACTGGAGAAGGGAACGGTAAGCACTTCAGTATTCTTGCCTTGAGAACCCCATGAACAGTATGAAAAGGCAAAATGATAGAATACTGAAAGAGGAACTCCCTGGGTCAGTAGATACTCAACACACTACTGGAGATCAGTGGAGAAATAACTCCAGAATGAGTGAAGGGATGGAGCCAAAGCAAAAACAATCAGCTGTGGATATGACTGGTGATAGAAGCAAGGTCCAATGCTGTAAAGAGCAATATTGCATAGGAACCTGGAATGTCAGGTCCATGAATCAAGGCAAATTGGAAGTGGTCAAACAGTAGATGGCAAGAGTGATCATCGACATTCTAGGAATCAGCAAACTAAAATGAACTGGAATGAGTGAATTTACTCAGATGACCATTACATCTACTACTATGGGCAGGAATCCCTCAGAAGAAATGGAGTAGCCATCACGGTCAACAAAAGAGTCCAAAATGCAGTACTTGGATACAGTCTCAAAAACGAAAGAATGATCTCTGTTCGTTTCCAAGGCAAACCATTCAATATCACAGTTATACAAGTCGATGCCTCAACCAGTAATGCTGAAGATGCTGAAGTTGAACGGTTCTACAAAGATCTACAAGACCTTTTAGAATGAACACCCCAAAAAGATGTCCTTTTCATTATAGGGGACTGGAATGCAAAAGTAGGAAGTCAAGAAACACCTGGAGTAACAGGCAAATTTGGCTTTGGAATGCAGAATGAAGCAGGGCAAAGACTAATAGAGTTTTGCCAAGAGAATGCACTGGTCATAGCAAACATCCTCTTCCAATAACACAAAAGAAGACTCTACACATGAGCATCACCAGATGGTCAACACCAAAATCAGACTGGTTATTCTCTGCAGCCAAAGATGGAGAAGCTCTATACAGTCAACAAAAACAAGACCAAGAGCAGACTGTGGCTCAGATTATGAACTCCTTATTACCAAATTCAGACTTAAATTGAAGAAAGTAGAGAAAACCACTAGACCATTCAGGTATGACCTAAATCAAATCCCTTATGATTATACAGTGGAAGTGAGAAATAGA